>CM034152.1:232463140-232520451 GCA_019776745.2 Taxus chinensis | reverse complement strand
TCTCAAAGAACTTAGAACAACCTATAATGACCCGTAGCAAGTAGAAACACTAGATACGTGTAATAACATTCATCAAAGCATTAGATAGTGAAAGGAAATGTGTGTTAAGAGGCTATAATACCCTTTGCTGTTAACCTTTATTGAATGAATCTAAGTGCTACACTATATGACCTCAAGCAAGATTATGACTAATGTAGTCAACTTAGTGCTTTATGCAAGTGTGAATATTATCGTAGAATACTGTATGTGTTCACTCGTGCTTATTGGCACAAAGATATTGTACTAACTATAGAGTAGAGAATTCAATTATGGTGTAGTATGTTTTAGTTGCTAGATTAAACCTTTTTGTCCCTTAAAACCCATTGAAAAAGCTTGCAGTGATATTGCTTGCTAATACCTGGCTCTAGGACCTTTTCATGCTTGGAAATGGAGGAAGCTAGAATCTTTGACCTATTTGAGTTCTTTAGACCTGTAGTAGTGACTACTGTAAATAATGAGAAAACAGTTTTGGAATATTTAGGAGAGCATTGAGTGATTTTGCATTGATATTTTCAATAAGAGCTTTCGAAAGTGACAATTGAGTTATAATGTAATATTGAATTTGGTTATATAGGATTCTGTAGGAGAAGTGTAATGCAAAGGATGAACCTAGGAATATGAAACCAAACATATAAGATAATAAAAATTAAAACAATTTTTTTAGATAAAAGGGGCTATGACCGTACAAGCAATCCAATACCATAGTCCACTATGGCCCTAAGCTGTATGGTTTTTCGCAAGGACATAGTGATATAAAATCAAAAGTTTGGAAATAATTCGTAGAGATAAATGACTTCTTTGGTACATTAAAATTTCCTTTTTGTATGACATATCAGTATGTAGAGACGATAAATTCAAAAGAGAGATAGAAATATTTTTTGATTGAGCTTAGAGTGTGATAATTTATCCTAGGAAGAGAACAAAGCCAAACTTGTTATTGCAAAAGGATAAGTTACTAAATTTGAGTGTCTGTATTTGCTCCCCTTACGATTGTGTAGTTAAAAATTACACAATTAAACAAAAAATATACTTGAGTGTACACACACACACACTTTGTATTTGCTTAATATTTATCTTCTAATGTGTTTTTGTTGGCACCCTCCATGGCAAAACCTACAATATAGTGTAGTCAATTTCTATAATACAAACTCAACTATAAGTTAAAATGTAAATAAAGTTTGTAACTTAGGTAAAATCATACTTAAAAAACGTAAAGTGAAAGAGATACCAAGCTTTGAAGGAATGCACTTGTTTGTTTTTTATACAGAAGCATCGAAGGTCCATAGAAATATTGTACAATTTTTCTAAGTGAAGTGAGCGCACGAGGATAGAGAATGTATGGAATGAAAAGACGAGACACTAAAAATTGAAGTGGTGATTGCACAGAAGTGCATAAGGACTTTGTGTAATGACTAAAGAGGAAGAGTGTAATGCACATAGTGTACAATAGAAAATGGAGCATGTAATAATGCATGAGTGGGTTGGAGAAGTGTGGCGTAGTGGAGAACACAAGATTTTGTGTAGAAGGAAGGAAGAGGGGAATGACAGAATAATGCACAATAATTATGTTTATAAGTTTTGGCAATGCAATACAATTTTGGCCAAGCCTAGTTGACTGGAGGCATGTAGAGATTGTGAAGGAGTTACACACAATGGAAAATAATGTTCATAAGTTGCAAATTCATGAAAGGAAAGATTGTGCAATATATTAGATTGCAAAGGAAGCACACAAATGAGTTGAAGAAGTCTTAAATGCCCAGTTAGAGTGGGAAAAATAAAGGAGTTGTATCTTAATACCATGATGCACGACAGGAAAAAAAGAGGTGTGGAAATGAATTTTGATAAAGGCATTTGTGGAAAAGTTGGTTGTTGGAAATTAAGACAAAAGAGGATTCTAAAAAGGAGGTTGACAAGGATCAACAATCAATTGATCTTAATGACTAGGTCAACATGACATGAGAAGGTAAAATATATATGAATGTATCTTAAATCATTTGATGTTATTAATTCAAATTTGAATCTGACTGAGATGATCTGGAGGCATTATGAGGGACCATCCCACATAAAGGAAAGACAAAAAATGAGAGAGAAGTGGGAAAATGTCACTATAAATAGAGATTGAGTTCAACAGTTTGAGATTCCAAAGTGTAGTGGCTAGAAGAGATTGCCATTTTACACTTAAAGGCAAGATGCTACCACAGATAAAGGATGTGCTAAATTCAGTAGTCGCGGAATTTTTTTGAGATTTAGAAGGAGACGAATGGTGTAATGACTAGACTAGAGAGTGTAGATGATTAACTCCAAAGAAAGAGGGGTCTTGTGGCTCAATATGCCCAAAAGGAGGATTGAACGAAGAGTTTGTAGTGTAGAGAAGATTGCACAAAGAGACAATTTTTTGAGTGCGAGGCAGGGGGAATGGAGGCACAATAGAATATTCTGTGAAAAAATCACAAGATTCAAGAGAAAGAATGTATGGGAGTACCACCAAAGAATACATGAGGGAAAATGCACGGAGAAAGATCAAAAGATCAGCAAAGGGTGAAGATAGAAGTAACTTGGAGATACATGGTAATGTGCAAGATTCTTGCACCAAAGGAGGTTTCCAAGAAAGAGGTGGTCGTTGTAGACCACAGGTGTGTGAAATATTACATGAGACTGCACATAGAGGTAGATGAGAGGAGAGAAGAGAGTGTGTAATTGAAGAATAAAGAACCTCTAAAATTTGTTATGAAAGGGTTGCGTGGGTGAGTGCACAAGAGAGGAGAACCAAACACAAAGGTGTTATTATAGATCGTAAGAGAATGTATGACATGATAAGCTTTGAGAATAGGAGTTAAGGAGTGTGCAGACATAGGCATGTGAAGCCATCAAAGAGATATTGAGAAGGAAATAGAGGGAAGAGAGGAAGAGGTTTCCCCAAAGGAAACCTAAGCAAAGTAGTCCATAGAGGATACTTTGAGAGTGCATGTGAAACAAAACACTAGGGGGAAGGAAAATATGCGTAGAGTTCCAAAGGAGAAGAGCATGTAGAGGAACACATAAGAGAAGAAGGTTGTAACTAAAAAAATGAATCATGTCAAGAAAATTCCCCAAAGGAAATCTAGGATGAGTAGTTTGAGGAGACCTTAGGAGTTTGCAATGCAAGTCACACACAGGATAAAGAATGCACGACTATAGAAGGACTCGATAAAAGTGAGTAGATATTGTGAGGAGATTAGGATGTGTCCTTGCCGGCAACAGACGAAGGAGAGAAGCCATGTAAAGAATATCCTATAATTTTTGCGCAATAAAGAATGTGCAAGAGAAGAAGTAAAGGAGAAGGAAAGAGGATGGGAAAAGATACACAAGGAGAAGGGGAGGATATGAGGAATATAGCCACAACATTAGATTGCATGATGAAGAAGTATGAGCGGATATTGAGGAGAAGGCACCAAGGAAATTATGTGACAATGAGGGTGTACTAGAGAAGAGAAGGAGATAACAGAGTAGCCATGACGAAGCAAAAGAGGAGAAAAGACTACAAGCAAGAAAATGACAACCTGATAGTTCGTAGACATAGATTGTCACTCAGCAGGGGTTAAGAGAAGGAGAAGTCAATGAAAATCCCGTGAAGAAATATCTTGTAGGAAGATGAAGACTCCATGGATGAAATGCACCAAATGAATCCCGTGATAAATTAGACATGTAAATAAGAGGAGCCTCAAGTAGAGATGGGAGAAGGAAGGGAAGAAGGCTGAGAGATCGATGGTCTATGGTGGGTCCAAACCAGAAAATGCATGGAAGGATAGACACACAAATTAGAAGTGTATGAAAGAAGAAAACAAAAACATATCACGAGAATGAGGAGTGTTGGCTAGATTTTCTGTATAGCATCAAACCTAGGCAGTCATGAGATAAATCTCCCTCATTTAACTAGTGAGGCTCCCGCGTCAAATTTGTCAATAAAATTGTGTTATTATCTATCAGGGGTTTTACTTTAACCACTTAGTTCATGAACCATAACTAAGAATTTCTGCAGCAAGTAAGCAGCTGTTCAAGAAATGAAGTATTTTATAGAAGGAAGTAAAGGAAATACAAAGAAGAAAAGGGGAAAATGTGCATCCCAATTAGTAGATTGCAGAGCTAATTGCATGCACATAGAAGAAACTTAATAGATATGAACACACAAAATTATAAAACAAAGGCAGCTCTAGATCTAGATCTAAAATAACACAAAGTCTATTAAGAGATCTAAGATTAAAAGCAGGAAACATAGTACACCGTGACACAAAGTTCTCCGGAAACCTGCTCCTTTTTATTCCTTTGCTCCAAGTTGCTCTCAAGGGTTCAGCACAAAGTCTAGAACACAAGATTGTTGCTTACAAATTCTGATTGATCCTTTAACCCGGAGGTTCTTCTCCTACTTATAGAATGTAGGAAGGAAAGTACAAATGGAAAAATCAAACTGAACTAAAGCATGAACAACTAGTAAAGATGACATTTGGCAATCATCCTCAACTAACTTCTTCTTAAGTGACACATGTATCACTTAACTAATAGAATGGTTCCACATGACTTCAAGTAATGGTTGCAAAACCAATACCTTAGAAGTTTTACAATTTCATCCAGGA
This sequence comes from Taxus chinensis, assembly GCA_019776745.2. Lineage (NCBI taxonomy): Eukaryota > Viridiplantae > Streptophyta > Pinopsida > Cupressales > Taxaceae > Taxus > Taxus chinensis. The sequence continues at coordinate 232,515,802 of CM034152.1, read as the reverse complement.
ACATAGAAAATAGAAGAAGAAAGAATAGAAGAAGTCATGCCAGCTGTAATGTCTACATCTTCTTGTTCTGATATCTGATATACTTGTCTAACATATAATTCAGCATCCTTCCATCTGTTTTAGTCATTGCTTCTTTCTCTGTCCTGAATTGCAGCAACCCTTCATTCAACACTTTGATGCACGCTTCCACATCTTCCAAACTCGGCCCAAACCTCGTAATGTCTACCTGCAGTGCCACCAGTCTACTGATAGAATTCATCGTGAAAGGCTTGGTAGCTTTATCAATTCTCTTTTGTACCATCAGAAGAGAACCTTCCAGGGAATTAGGCACCTTAGTTCAGATGATCCGCACGTATGAAGTGACATTCCCGTCCATTATCTCTTTAGTGAAAGAAATGACACTGTCTGGTAAATCTGATGTTCTACTCTCAAGTGCCTGCATCCTTTTCAGCAAAACTCTGCAAATTTCCAAACGGAAAGATACTGCAAACTCTAGTTGCTTCCCCTTCTCGACTGATCCGTCCAGTATAATTTGTTCCGCAATCGATACATCTCCCGGAAACTTTTTGATCTCGGCCAAAATACTCAGGTTACTCTTTGCAACTGTATTCATGTCTTCTATGTTTGCCATCAGTTGCTTTAGTTGATTTGCTGCATCGTTCATAACCTTTAGGCGGGCTGGCACTTCCCCAAGTTGTACAGAAGCTTGACGAATAATCAAATCCTTCCATTCGTCAATGGCCTTTACTTGATTGCTTGCATCTTCCATTTCTTGCATAAGATGATCACTCGCCTACTCTGAAATGGGCCGAATGCAAGGTTTAGTAACCTTGGCTATGACCTCACATAATTGAGATACTTGCTTCTGCAACTCTTCTTTCTCCGCCTTCTCACTATCAAGCCTAAGGAATAAAACATCTATCAATGTCTGCGTGTCCTGCTTCAATCCTTCAGTGGTGGCTTGACCGAGTGGTACTTTAGTCACTGTCACATTTTCTGCCACGAGCTCCTCTTCTATCTTTCCTTCTGTCGGAATTGATATCTCAGCAAACTTCTCTCCCGATTTCTCGATGATCAACCAAGAAGTTGGTTTAGCAACTTTAGGCCTTCTATCTCTTCTGCACAGATCCTGGACTAGCTGCAAGTCGTGCTCCTCTAAGTTCATCTCCATTCTCGCTTCTGGAACAAACTGCAAAGCTAACCATTTCAAGAAATTACTTCTTGGAGAGTGAGCAGTTGCTGAGTGCACTACCATCTCCTGCTCTGCATCCTCTCTGTCAGAAAGTGCCATAGTGTTATGGCTGCCATCTTCTGAGTCATCCAAGGACAAAGCCCTTTCAAATTCTGCCATCTGCAGCTTCAACGTTTCCTCTGGAACAGGCGCTGAACAAAGTGGCTGAGGGGAGAAGATGAATGTCGCTGGATTTAGTGGAGGCATGGAAGTATCCTGCTGCTGTGGTGCAATAGTTGGTGAAGCATTGGGTACTGGAGAAACTGGAGTTAAAGTCATGGTCATAGAAGTGATCCTCTCCTTGGATTGAGATCTTCTATGTACTTTCAACTTCTCGACTTTTCTACTGCTTTCTCCTCCATGCTTTCGCTTGATGGAATTGCCTGCGCCGAAGTTTCCCGTGACTTGATTCATCAATGCTTCATCAAGGCAATATCTCTTCGTTAGCAACCAATTTGAAGTATTCACCAACACAGCTCTCAACCTCTCTTCAATTGTGTTGCAGCCTCCTATGTTATTCTACAGTATGGCTCTATCTCCTCCAATTTGATGGTGTCAAGTACCACATTCCCATCATCTTTAAGATCCGCAGGTATCCACGCTAGTCCAAATTCGAACACTTGCTTTGCTGATAGCCTGCTGAAATCTTTCTTTCTAACTTCGTACTCACTTTTGCACTTCATCCAGAAATATTCTAATGAAGGCACATGTGCGTACTGCTGGGAGATTGTCTTTCTGGCTACTCCAAATGGATCGAAGTTCAGCCGTGCAGGGAAGAACTCTTGCTCATACTCAGATAACATTTGCGCTTCCATCCCTCGAGCTCTGTGAATGCTAATGCAGCTGTAATATCCTGCAGATGAAATCGTAGAAGAAGTCATCGTTGATCACTTTGAAGTCTTTCTTGCATGCAGGTGCAGTAAGTGGTGGGTAGCATTCGAAAATGGGGTCCTTGGAAAGAACACCACATCTATCCAGCTTGGAAAAGACGCCCTGTGAAGCTGCAACATACACCAAGTATGAAGTCATCTTGAAGCTGAAAGTACGCTTCACGTTCTGGAGTTGCTCACCAATGTTGTTGCTAATAATTTCCAACCAATTGATTATAGAATCAACCTTGTTGATTTCAATGGTCCTGATGAAACCATACATCCATGTACGGAAAGTGTAGGCATTATCTTCGCCATTCATCCTGCATAGCAGTTTGATGACATCATTTGCCTCCTGCTCCAAATTGTACCTCGGAAGAGTTCTCGAGAACTTTGAAGGAGATCTAGGATTCTTCATGAATCAGCTGTTCATTATGCTCACACAATCAGCTCTATGTTTCTCCCATCTACTGTCAGCATCCTGAATGCTAATAGAAGTCACCACCTTTCGCACTGGAATCTTCAAACAATAATTGATGAACTCTGCGTCCAAACGAATTATTGTCTTTCCCGAAGCATCACGTACTAATCTGGATGAAGGATGATAAGATCTAGCGCACTCCATGAACTCTGGCAATTGGGCTGTACATGGAAAAGCTGCAGCTCGGATAATTCCACTGCTTTTGACCGCACGCATGAGTGAAGTCTTTCCCACTCTGGATCTGTCAATCAAATCTGAAAGAGGTTCCGGGCCTAGATTTGTGTCTCCTATGTCTGCAAGTTTAGAAGCAATGCATGACTCCATCGTGCTTTCTTTTTCATCTCTTTTCGCCATAGCTTTGTCTATCTTCGTCTGAATAATTCTTTTTCTTCTTACTTGGCCGGATTTCTTCAATACTGGTGCAGATCTGGACAATTTTTCAGATTCAGAGGATATTTGCAATGTGTTGGACATTGATAAAAACTCCTTTTCTTTTGTAAAGCACCTGTAATGAATTCATGCAATTTATTCAGACAAAAATGGCCACCAGAGCACGAATAGTGAATTTTAATTGTAAAAATCTGCACTTTTCAAGCCTGCTGCCCCAAAAATTGGTGTTTAATTTACACATAAAGAGAGCATAAATCCTTTCAACAACACCTGAGCACCTGTAACACATGCAAACAATTACGCAGACAAAGATCAACCTCATTCAAAGCATGCGCCAAATCTGGAAGCTTTTAGCCTTGTTGTCACCTTGTCTGAGCAAAATCCTTCCTTTAATGGGGGCGCACTTTTCCACTTGGCTGCAATTCTTTACCTGTGATTTGAATAATTCACCCATATGGCTGCCCATGCTTATATAACCTTCACAATTCTATAATTAATAATTTCCCTAACAATTAAAAGTAATTAATTAATTAAAAATCATGCTTTCCTCTTTTAAAAATCATGCTTTCCTCTTTTAAAAATAGCATGTTTAAGAACAGCCATCCAATAAATTAAATTAATCCAATTTAATCCTTCACACATCACTTCACTTAAGCTTCACAGTGTGCTTTGACCATAGCCACTGAAAATAGAAATTAATTTAATGTTTTAATGTCTTAAAAAACATTCAATAATACCCAAATAGGGCTCACTTTTTGAGAGGAAGAGGGCAGCCATTAAATAAATTAAATTTAATGCTTTTAAATCCTTTCTTTTATTTCAATTTTGACTTGTTGACTTCCTCCAAGCTTGGGCGCACTTTTTGAGAGAATAGATCAATTAAAATAATCAATTTAAGGCTGCCATTCTCTCACCAAAGGGGGCGCACTTTTTTGCACAGGTAATTCTATTTTTAAGAATTTTTCCACAATGGGATTCTTTACCCTGCAAGGTAGGCACCACAATCCCGTGATCCACTTAAGTGATTTGACTTTGACAATGGGATTATTTACTCTGCAAGGCAGACACTAAAATCCCATGATTTCACTTAAGTCACTTTCCTTTTATTTTATCATGGGAATTTTTACCCTTCAAGGCAGGCAATAGATTCCCACCTACCTGCAGCCTCTATTTTTCCCACTGCAGCTTAAGTTACTTTTATAACACAGGAAAAAGTACCATGCGAGGCAGGTATAAAATTCCCACCCTACCTGCAGCTTATATATTTCCCCTTGCAGCTTAAATCCTTTGTTTTCCATAAATGCGCCCATCCCCGCAGGGGTTTTTCTATGCACGACTTCACTTTTTCCCAGTGATCCAGACTTCCGATGGCGACTTCCTCCGGGTATAATGTGCGTATATGTTTTCCAGCTGCTTTAGGCCAAAAATCGGGCTTAGCCGACAAAAGAATTGTTCTAGAGAAATTTTACAGAAAACGAAACGGGACACCACAAAAACACGAAAAATTGCCAAAAGTTACAAATAAAGCCCAAAACATAATACAAGTTAAAACCCTTCTGGCACATAGGAATAATAACATATTCACTCATAATAGAGTTGAAATAGAGCGCAAATAGCCTCATACGGGGCTCAAAATAATTAAATACAAATTTCCCGCAGGCAAATCCTGATGACAGAATAAAACAATTTTGGGCATCTGGGTATTTGGCGAAAAAGGCTAATATGGCTCTTTTGGATTATCTTGATGCAATATAAGAACTCTCAGGCAATAAAAACACAAAACGACCCATTATTTTAAAAGTACGAAAAAATTTCGGATAGGGTAGTCACAGATTTCAGGGTGAAATTTGAGTGACACCAAGGAGATGCATAGGGAGTAGCACAATAGACAAGTGTGCAAAAGGAGAATGTGTAAATAGAAGAATTTATGGTAGAAAGGAGACAAGAAGACAATAGAGGATAGAGTGGACAAATTTAGGGTACACAAACGATTTCCATGGAGAGATGAAGGGTGTGAAGGAAGACAACATAGAAGATAAGGAGTTCACGAGAGAAAAGAGCATAGAGAAAAGGATCTCATAAGTGATGTGGGAAAGAGAAAAGAAGATCCTTGAAGGATTTAGGAAGAGAAGGAAAGAGATAGGTAAGTGCATACTTGTGAAGGAAAAGGATCAACAAAAATTCTGATGAGGAGAACGGTTAACCTAGCACATGAAAGGGATTGTAGCAGGTAGGACTCAAAAAGGATCAAGGATAAGGATCCATTTGGAGGAGGTGGTGAGATGGTGGTGAATTCAAACTCGTTGTAATGTCCCCAAATGGACATTTTAACCCAGATGGATTTCCCGTAAATCCCGAATAAATTTTTTTGTAGAAATTATACAAAAATAATCAATTGCAGATCTGAATTTCTATGGGAAAATACAACTTGTCTATGGTATGCAAATCATTCCAAACTAACTCTTTTTATCATCAAACTACATAAGCTATTTTTATAAAGATTAATACTCAACAAAAGTATCAGATTTGATCCTAAATGAAGGTTGGAGTATTTTATTAAAATATTTTGATTACTGCTTCAGACACAGTTGAAAATATAATTTCCTTAGCCCAAAAATTATGTAAACCATCTGATCTTGGATTCTAAAATTATGGAAAAACTGTTGGTGAGGAGATCCAGGATAGTTGTGCCCTAAAATGTACCTAACTCCACCCACAGGGGTATAGATAGCCCTAGATATGGTTGCAAATGAAGTTAAAAATTTTGCAACAAGCTTCCACCTTCAAACCCTCGCCGAAAGTAACACAAATTTGCAAATCAACTGCTGGAAAACACTGAAAAACACCAATAAACCCTTTTTTTGTAAAACAACACCCAACTTTAGTAGATAACCAAACTTATTCATAACCAAATATCTTGGTAAATTTAGAGGAGAAACTACTAAAATTAATTTATTTCTTTTATTCTGATGTAAATCTGATTTCTTCTCCTAGGAATTGCAGCAAGACCCTGTCAAAAAACTTTCACAAACACAATTAAGCAACAAGGAAGCTAAGTATTTTTGTGATAATTTGTATAAAATTGGACATGTGCTTCCAAGTGCTCCCAAAATGGTCTTGCAAACACAACACAACAAACAACGAAAGCACACCAAATAGAAAATGCTAATATGATAAAAACTAGATACACAATTGTTAGTAGAAATTAAGAATCTGTAGTACAAGATGAATAACAAGTGGAGCAAAAATGAATGAAGATATGGGTGTAAGTATCACCAAGCATGCCAAAATGTATGCAAGTTACTTACAGACAAATAGAAGATAAATGAATAAACAAATAATGCACCTTCTTTATATGTATAATGTAAACCTCGAGTAAGATTGTAGAAGCTTTAAGCCTATGGAATCTTGTAGATTTTGATTTGTGGGTGGTCTTTATTATCCTCTCCAAGGTGGATGAATGTAATGTTATGAGAAGATTTCACGAGTATTAAAACAACAAAAAAGCAGAGCTTTGCTACATTTGCTTATGGATTTTCGACGATGATTTTGTGAAGGAAATGACCTTTAATAGTTGAGGGTAGGACCATGAAAGGTTGATGCAAGTTTGACTAAGCTTTAGGTCATAATTGTAATCACCTGAGAATAGAAACTAGACTTGGCAACGGTAGTTACTGTTTTTCAAGGGGCAATAGACATTTGGAATGGAAGAAGTTACATCTGGCAATTGAATTACACATACAATCCAATTTCCCCCACACTTCGAGGAATCTAGAAGTGGAGTGCTAGTAGAATACAAAAGTGTAGTTAAAGTTGAGTTCATTAAGATGAGGAAGTGCAGTCCAAATTCAGTTGACTAGGATAGTGAAGTGGCAGCTGACTATGAAAATATGTGTATTTTCCTAATTAAGTAACTAATTTAATTATCTATTATGTACAAGATAATTAATTTATCATTTGTTTAATAAATGTTAATTAACTTAGTGAAAGTTGTGTTTAGGACTAATTTAATTAATCTAAGGGGCGTAATGTGTATGATTAATTAATTGCATAAATCAATCATAAGAGGTTATGAACTAGGAAGTGAACTTGGACAGTACTGGGAACCAATATGTAATTTTGGGGTGTCCTCATTTTTCAATCCTTATGAAAGATGAATCAAACTTTTGGCATCTTAGGTTTAGACATTTAAATTTTTGAGGTTTGAATTTGTTACATAGGAAAAATATGGTAAAGGTTTTCCATTGTTTAAGAAACCAAAAAGAGTTTGAGAAGATTATATTTTGGGCAACAAACACAGAGAATCTTACTGAGTTGGAAAAAAAGTAAGAGCAAGTGCAGCACTTGAAAATTTTCACTCATATTTATGTGGACCTCTACAAACTTGGTGTCCCCAGATTTCACCCTGAAATCTGGGACAACCCATTTGAAAAAAAAAAATCGTTCTTTTAAAATAATGGGTCTTTTTGTGTTTTTTTTGCCAGAAGATGTTTGTATTATGTTAAGATATTCCCAGTGAATCATATGAGCCACTTTCGACAAATACCAAAATGCCCAAATTCATTTTATCCTTCCGCCAAGTTTTGTCTGTGGGAAATTTTTATTTTATTATATATTAAATAAATAATGCCCCGTTTGAAGTAAATTGTGCTCCGATTGAATCCTTTTGATGTTTTGCATGCCAGTATTCACTAATCTTAATAAGGTTTTCACTGGGAATGAATTCAGGGCCTTGTATGTAACTTCTGGTAACATTTTCTCTTTTATTTATGTCTTTTACGTTTTTCTCCGGTTTTCTCCATTGTTTCTCAGTGAAATTCCCCTAGGTCTATTCCTTGTCTGAGGTACATCATTAGGAATTCTAAAAATAGAATGCAACCTATCTTTGTCAATATTAAATCAAAAATAAAGATTAATAGATACTATGCTAGATTGGCTTAAGAAATACCAATGTCAGAGGATTCAACCCAGAGTGTAGTTCAAATTACTTGGTATTCATTTTTCCATTCAAGCCACCATTTTTGAGAAATAGTCTTATATGGTTTATAGGAAGGATAAAAAATATATTTTTTGACCTCCAAACCCCTCTGTATGGAAGGTAAGTTCAAAATATCTTTTAAAGTGTTGTCTGCGACTTATGCTTACCTTTCATTTTATTAGGAACCTTTGAAAGCTACCTTCGAAAAACTTGGGAAACTCATAAAATATTTTTGACGGGCCATATTTGAAGGAAAAAAGGCTTCCATAGAGTTTATTTAGATATTTGTTGTATTCTTAATAGGTTAAGGGGCATGACGTTATTCACATAGTGCTCTAAGGGAAATCTCTCAGTGATAAATGCATTATTAGAGTATGGAAGTATCAAAAGAATGAAAAATTCTTATAAGGAACCACATTCTACAAGGAACCCCTTGGGAAGAAGGTTCGGGGAGGATTATACCTTCGAACTCTCACTATCACTCTTGTGTGTAAAAATTTGATCCACAATTATTTCCAAAAGCATATCAAAGGCTTGGGAGATGATCAGACCCCGTCTTAAATAGGTTGGAGATGAATTTAAAAATGGGATACCCATCAACTCCCACTCAATTTGGTGGCATCTTATTATCCAATTGTAATATCTTTTTCTTAGAACAGTCCCTAAAATTACAGGTTTCTAACTCTCTAAAAAGGAGATCTGCACTCTTAATGACATTTTCTACATGGAATCCACAGATTCGATGCCTTGGGACAATGTTAATAAAAATTGCAGTTACACAATTGTTAAGATTTAGAGTTCTCTCTCAAACGATCACATCCACAAAATTGATGTTTCTTCTTGGGTTTCTTCATGGTGAGACTAGAATTGGCTGGTTGCACATCCTTTATTCTGTTATAAAACTGATACTTGTCACCCCTTGCTAGTTGATCGTGAAATTCTTGTTGATTCCTTAAATCAACGATGGAACCTCACCTCTTCTCACTAGGTTTCGGACAGCGTAGTTTGAAAAAATTTGGAAAATTCCTAAGGAACCCAAGAAGGCTCACTTCCTCTAGTGCATCTTGTACAATGGTCTTCCAGTTAGGTATATGATTAAGTACACGGGAGTTACAAATGGCATTTCCCCCTCCTAAAACCAAGATGAATCTAGTAAACAATTGAAAATGGATTCACTCCCTATTTCTGCCCTTTCTTCCATAATATTTGCCTAGAAAATTATCTTTCTTAGGAAATCAGCCATGGTACTTACAAAATACAATTAGATTTTACAATTATTTCGAGGTGATATTCTTTTTCATATCTAGAGATATAGAAATTATACACTTTGTAATCACTTGCAAATAGACAATTGTTTTTCTATTTATAATAAAGTTTTCATCAATACTAATGTGTTACTCCAGATCCAACTGTAGGTGGAAAAGTTCTGCTAGTAAGTGGAGGATCTGCAGGTTCTCATTAACCATAGGAGAAACGAGGTGAACCATCTAAAGCCAAATTACTTGTGAGAATATCCCTTTTTTGAGCCCATGGCCGTAGTCTTCCTCATCTCCACTTATGAAGAAGAAGAAGTTTTGAACCCGTCTCGACCACCTTCTTGTATATGTAGGGATATTGAAAGGATCCTCTTCATTGGTGGTGGCGGATCTAGTAGTAGCATCTAGGACTCTCATTCTTTTTGTGGTGGTCATGATCCTAGCAATGATATTTTGGGTGGTCCCCATTTGAGAAAATTCAGTAGCGTCACTTTTGTCATGTACCCCATGTGGGAAGACAAAAATGATACTCAAGATTGTTGGGAAGACGTCACAGATCAAGAGAACTTTGGTGCTTGTAGGTGGGGTGCTGAGCTTGATAACCCTTGACCACTACCTCTACAAGTTTCCATGTTTGCTTCTATCGCATAATTGTTCTGTTCTCTTTGTTTATTGTGCACTTTTTGATTGATCAAATCTTTATTAATACGTTCTAAATGTTACCGACATGGCCCACGTTTCGTTCAAATTCTCTCAAGTTTTTTTTCTTGACGTGCCATTCCAGGGTGTGTTACCGTACAACTGAGTATTTTGTATGATTACTATTGTTATAGATCTTTTTAATGATGGAGAATCGTTTTTCAATGAAAAAATCATGATTGATTAAATTAATGATTGAATTGAAGTTTGTATGTTGTTTGAATTTGGGGGAGTCTCGCTAATGTACAATCTATACTCTTTTCATCAACGCATCCCTCATGTATCAATCATCATACTCAAATGTGGGGAGAATGCACTAAGTTATTTTACAAGATTCTTTCTTAATGAATATTCTCCTTTGGAATTGGCCTAATCTTCCTAAAAAATTCATTCAATTTTGGAATAGTTTTTGAGTTGAAATTGTTGTTAATCCAGAAATCAAGAAATAATAGTGTTTTAGTAACTATACAATGGATAATATATTTACTTCTAAATAGTCAATTGTTGTATCGAATGGTTTTATGCCGATTAAAGTGCAAGCCAAAACAATAATATTGGAGGTGGTGCATCTAAGGACTTTGATGGATCATTTTGATTGTACTCTCTTCTTCATTTTCCATGATCCTCCCCCTTCACCTAGGAGGGAAAGAACATGTTGACAATTTTCGCACTTGTGCAAAAATTGGTAACTAAAAATTCATTACGATGGATGGCATTGGTGAAGTGAACCTAAGCTAGCGGAGCTTATTTAAGTTCATATTGTTTCTGTTGAAATAATTAATGATTACATGAAATCTGCAACTATGTGTGCTGTTATGTTTTCATTACGATGGATGGCATTGGTGAAGTTAACCTAAACTAGGGGAGGTTATTTAAGTTCATATTGTTTCTGTTGAAATAATTAATGATTACATGAAATCTGCAGCTATGTGTGCTGTTACAAAACGTAACAGATCACATAGTCTACAATTTCATGACTATCTTCAACAAAAGAAACAAATCCTGAAGGAAAGAGGTTATCCTGATGAAGACATTGAATTGCAGAATAGATGAAGTGTTAAGTTTTGGAACAACAATATTAATTACAGAAATCAGAGTTCATTGCTAAATGTTATAGGTATTCTTTAAGGATCTTTCCTTCATGATTAAGACATTCAGTTATATTATTGAGTTGTTTAATTCATCATACAATCCATATAAAAAGCTGAAATGAAGAAGGAAATACACAACTGAATTTCAAAATTCAATGTTTTATTCATAAGGAATTTCAAATGATCCCACATAAGCCGTGGGATGTAACTGAAAAGTAAAATACAACTACTGAAATAAGAGGTACATATGCATGAAAGAGAAAATAGAGTATGAATGAACCCGTCATTGCCTTGGGGCTTTGTTTTGTGGTTGATGCATCTCCATTTCTAGCTTTATTCCCTCTACATCTCATTGCTTAAGGGCACTGTACCTGAAAACAGAAAAGAGAAAACTATCAGTTTATGACTTCAGGGTACAATCCATATTCCTATACTTTTCAAATTTGTGTAGGTGGATCTCTTAACAACATAAGATATAAATTACATGAGGATCAAAAGCACAACTGATAAAATTACTTTTTTGTAACAACACACATGATTATCTACTCATAAATAAGGAGAGAGAGAGAAGAAAAGAAAACTATGGAACATAAGAGAGGCCAAAAAGTCTAAATATTTTTTATCTATTTTCTTAAATGTGCAAGTACAAGTTGCAGTCAAGAAGAAATAAAATCATGTCTTACATTCTCCCACTGTTAGATAAAGATTGCAAACTTCAATACATTCTACTCCATGATACATTAGATTGAAATAAGTCACAAGTACATACTGGTATGGATGAGGGATACAAATCAAAGGTAAATCAGAAGAATTAAAATTTAAAGGCTGAAGTTAATTGAAACGATAAGATTACAGCTGAAACATAATGAAAAAAGAAATTTGAGAAAATTTTGACAAGGCTTCTCCAAGTAAAATGGACATTTTACCTTTTTTTCATGAGGCTATGTCAAACTAATACATGCCTTAAAGCTGTATAAAAATCAAATAGTAATGCAGAAAGCAAATAATGCATGGTATGATTAAATATAACAGTTATTAGGTTTCATCTCCTAACAACAAGCTATAAAGCATCTAAATGAATTGTTATAGTGCCAAATTGATTTACAAGTGCATACTTTTAGATTACATCATAACAAATACAAAATTCTATAAAGATGCTACAATATCAATGGAGTACAACTATGACTAGCAAAGTGGATTCAATTTTTTGAATATAAAGTCATAACAACCATAGTACCCAATTCTTCATGAATTCAACTTAAACAAGTGTTTCCAATTTCAACATCCAAGTGAATGGAGTAAAGAGAAATGGAGTATCATAATTATATAAAGAAATGCAGAATATCAACTTCAAAAGCATGACAGAAAGGGATCAATTAGAGATGATAAAAGGAAAGCCTATGGCTTTCATATTTTCTAGACAAATTGATAAGTTCATAGGAATCTACTGTCTTTTCATACAAGAAGATCAAGTACAGACTGAAGAAAAATAACATTTTTTGTTGGGCACATAAATTAAGACTCTTCACTTATATCTTGGAGGGTCATTGAGTAAAACAAGTAGTTGCATAATAGAAATATGAGTCAAAGCTTTTAAGCTCAAAGAATCTTTCAAATACAACTTAATGGATAAAATACAGAATACAAAAAGATAAGAGTGCATTTTAAATTCTACAAAGGATATGCGTGAAGATGATCGGGTACAAATGAATCAGAAAAGGACATAGTCATAGGTTCAAGAGATGATCAAAATGACATAGTATTTATTGAAAGAAGTTATATCTGCAAGTGTTCAACAAGTAAGGTTAAAGTAGTAAATTCAAGGAACACTATTTCACATAATCCACATGCTTCTACAGAGTCACAATCATGAAGGTATGAGAATGAACAGAGTTATTATTGCAATGAATATGTAAATTATAGTTACTAGAATTAATGACTGAGAAAGTATATAACTATAATAATATGAACTCAATGAGAAAGATTCACATTTCAGAGTGATTAGTCTTTGCATGGAACCAAGACCATTGCAACTTATAGGTCACACAATTTTTCATAATAAAAAAAAATACAAAGTTCAAGATCCGAATATAGAGAAGAATGTTTTTTTTTTTCAAATACAGAAAGTCATTTGTTTCAGAGCACTCTATTCCAACCTGTAAGATATGAAAAGAGATCCCATGGGAAATATTAAGCAACATATACAACTATGATAAGCTACGATTACATCAGAAATAAGTGACCAAGTCTCTTTTATATAATCAATCATTCACTCAAAACATTTAAGTCTCGAAGATCATGCTTTCAAAATAAGTTACAGTGACTCGAGGCTAGAAAAATATGTAAGCAACTGAATATTAACTTTCAAAATTCAAGGCACAGGCATATGAAAAAACACAGAAAAGAATCTAAAAAAAGCTATGAAGATATGTTACTGAACAAGTTGGTTTTCATGTTGTAAGATATAAAAAGTAGAGCTTCAGAATCGAATAGACACCTGAAATCTCAAACAAGCTCAAGATAGCGGTAATAGCGAGCTACCATTTTCAAAATCAGTAGAATGCTATCACGAATCAATCTTAAAAATGGCTGAGAGAATTTGCAATCAGAATGGTTTTCAAAAGCTACAAACCCTCATGGCCCAAATATGGAAATTACGTAGTTCAATACAGACCCATGAAGAAAAATTGATGTTAGAGATAATAGATACGTGTCATAAAACAGTGTTATACGGGTCACTAATGGTAAGTAATTATCAGTAAAATAAGAGCACAATGAGATAGAGTGCAAAACCCATTTCAATCAGAGAAATTGTATTCAGATTCATGAGCATTAATCGAAGAACCCATGGACATGAAGTATCCCATTCCCATCAGGGTTGGATCAAAGTATTACCAGCTATAACAGAAAATTAAATCTACCAAACAGACGGTCTAAAGCTCCAAGCATAATGGAGAAATCAGGATCTTGAACTCAGAGATTAAGTTAACAGAAAGTGCTTAACAAATGATGATCATGAAGGAATTTTAAAAGAAGATGCAAATTCATTCTAGCAAGCTTACAAATACCCATTGAATGGCAAAACATAACTTGAGGCAATAAAGCTAAGGTTTCGAGAAAAGGCTCAAGGATTGACTGAGAAGCAAGTATAAATTTCAAGCTGTAGAGCCAAACAAGGAATAACAACTGAAGACTCATAATACACGAATCCAACATTTATCAGATCTACAACATAAGACCCTAATGCAGGAAGAACACTAAAGTCATTAGTATTAGTCATGAAACCTGAGTACATGCAGTGGATGAATGCACAAAATGTACATATGCGACAAAGAGGTAATACCCATTTCGGGTTATCCTGAATAAGCTTTTACAAGGCTCTACTACACTCAAAAAATAATACTTCCATGACTACGACTACATAGGGGTCAAGAAACCAGAGAAGAAACTTACTCTAAAATCAATAGTGCATATTGGGTAATCTCAAAGCCTCGAATACCCATATCAAGGAATGTGCCATCAATCAACCGCTCATACCTCTCAATAAAGGGTTAAGTAATCAGAATAAATAGTGAATACAAGTATTTAAGGAGCTAGCTCACAAATGATTAAGGTGGTGAGACGTAGCATGTCAGTGAAACTTTGAAGAAAATAAACGGGTCACGAGCTTATAAAAGTCAAAGCCTTGCAAAACGTTTCATTTTCTAGAAATACAAAACAGTCAACACATTCATAGTATTTCACAGAGGAGTTCAGAGGAAACTTCAAACCAATGAGCACACGCATCACTTAAGAGTACATATTATCATAGAGGAAACCTAGCTCGAAGGTCTACCTCAAAAATGACATGGAGCATCCACAAAGCTTCACCTCAAACGCACTGGATCAAGAAATCAGAGACCTCACAAAGTACACAGAGATCAAAATGATCAGGAAATGATGGCCACTTCAAAAATAAAACTCACAAACACCCAAAGAATAACACAGTCCCCAGCTCAAAGAGATCAACCATGGCAGAAAACATTCAACCACCTAACTCAGAAAGCCTAGACAAAAGAAAAAAAACAAGGATAAAAATTCCTGAGAGAATAGAGAGCCATTTTTGTAAGGGAGCCAAGTTCAAAAACTTCAACAATGGTGTCGACAAAAAATTACATGAAATGAAATGATCATTAGGGTTTGAATGATCTTAACTATATGAGCTCGAGAGTAGAGTTAGTGAAACTCAACCAGAGTTACAACATCAACGATGGAGATTGCCAAGTACAAAGATTAATAGCCAATATTGCAAACCACTGCCAACTACCTCTTCAACCATGGTTCGAGAAAACTACCTCATTAAATGCTAGATCAGAAACCCTAACCGAGAATCAAAAATCAATAGCTACAGATTTAAAAGGGTATCGATCAATGGCCTGAATCAAGGCACCAAATTTCAAAGCAAACCACCAGGGTTATAGTTAACTCGACCCGAGTTAGATGCCACCGAAAAAACATGTGGAGGGGTGAGTCATTGTCACGAGGGGGCCAACCACATGATTAAAACCAAAATTATTGCATATTGACTTTCAAAAGTCTAAACCATAGTATATGTCCCAAGTAATCAAGTGGCCGACCAACTATTCAATTGCATGGTCATCAAAAGTGCCCCCCTTGTCTTATTTCAAAACATAATAATGTGGTAAGTCCACAAGGGTGGCCAAACCAAATGAAGCCTAGTGGTCAACTGCAGAGGTGGTCCCCACTAATTATGATGTATTGGACATGACTTGGAATGCAATTTTTTCATGTGATCACAAGGGATAGAGTAGAGGTCTACATCAGAACGAAAGCAACCTTTTGAAGACTTGATTACCTTATTTTTACAAAATAAGAAGTCGATTATGATTGCACATGTGCTCCTGGTGGTCCCCATAGTGAGGTGAATAATTTTGCTAAGTATTGGAGATCAGAAGTATTCATTTTCTTGCACAAGAGTACTTTTACATGCCTTCACAAAAGGACAGAACATACAATAAGAAAAATTTACATGCACAAGGAGATTTTCTCATCAAGCAAAATTTATTATTAGCAAATTATTCACCCATTATTTTCTTAAAAATAGAATAGTCAAGTGCATTTTGACTGTTATGTAATCAAAGGCTATTAATGCCTCCTTGTACTAGTTTGCTTTATTTTATTTCTTTATTTATTAATAAAAAAGAGATAAAAATAGGATGCATGGGTGAGTACAACTTTAGTCTATTTGTTGGAAGGGTGGGTGAATTAATTTTGCTATATATTGTGTCTTAGCAAAGCACAAGGAGGACTTCTAGATACAAGAGTGCTGAAGCAAATTTTGCCAGTTTTGCCCTCTAAATGAGAAGTATATTCTGTCTTTCTAATTATTTACAGTCTTGTGTATACTCCATTAATCTTGTGACTGTTGAATTCCCTGATTAATCATCTTACCCTATTGCAAATTGGTGAGGGTCATCAATCCTCGCCATTAATAATGTCAATACAGGGCTGGTGTCTGATGGCTGTACGCATTAAGAGAAGAAGATCTTGTGAAACAACTCCTTTAAACACAAACCAAACTTGCATAAAATAAATCACACTTGCTGAAATTGAAAGACACATCTGTAGAAATAAAGGCACACTTGCAAAAATAAAGTTTGCATAAAATAAATCGCACTTGCATGAAGGAAATCAAACTTGCAGGAATTTAAACACACTTACATAAATTGAAATTTCTTGTATTAGAAATAAACGTAATTTAATGAAACATCTACAGGTTCACAACAGACTGAATTTTCACAATACAAAAATAAAAAGAATACATCAAAATGAATTACACACAAATGAATAAATATAAATATAAATACACAGATCCATCTTCCTTGAAATGAGTGGCCAACTCATTTTTTGGAAGAGGATTTAAATCATACTTCCAATTTTAAAACTACAGAATATTTGAGAGGAAAGAACAAATCTTTATTTATTGGGAGAAAGAAAATTACATATTTCAGTGTGGAAGGTTACATTTATAATTCATGCATTCAACCAACTCCTTATTTTAGGAAATATAATCTGATCTTATCTTTATTTCAATCCTAACAACTAAGATCTCCATCTCCACAAAATATGGAGAGAGATATATTATTGAAGTCAAATCTTATCTTGCTTATTTTAGGAAGATTTGCTCCAAATCTTCTCCTTGCTTTTCGGTAACAAGAATCATAATGATTTTACTCTTCTACATTATTGGAAGGAGGATTTTTCTCAAAATATGATTTTGACCAAATAGCTTTCTCGGATTTTCCATTTACATGGTTGTTTTTGACTGTGGAACGCTTGTCTGATATGCTTTTTCTTCAAACTGCAGTTCACTAAAAGTTAGATTTATCTTCATTGGTAAAACCTATTACAAATCTGAATGAGGTTTTTGTTAAAAACATTTCTATGAACAAAAACCTCTCATTTTTTTTTTTTGACTTTTTTATTTCTGTTTATAGAACTTTTAGCGCTCGTTTGATACACTTTTCCTCGGACTGCATCTCAATAAAAGTTAGATCTCTCTTCATTGGTAAAACTTGTTGAAAATATGAATGAGGTTTTTGTTAAAAAAATTGTTATGAACAAAAACCTCTTTCATATTTTCCATTTGAATTTCTTATTTCTGTTTATGAAACTTTTAGTGTTCATTTGATACACTTTTCCTCAGACTGCAGTTCACTAAAAGTTAGATCTCTCTTTATTGGTAATACTTGTAGCAAATCTGAATGAGGTTTTTGTTAAAAACATTTCTATAAACAAAAACCTCTCGTATAATTTCTATTTGAATTTTTTGTTTCTGTTTATGGAACTTTTAGAGTTGTCTGATACACATTTCTTCAGACTGCAGCTCACTAAAAGTTAGATCTCTCTTCGTTGGTAAAACCTGTATCAAATCTGAATGAGGTTTTTGTTAATAACATTGCTATAAACAAAAATCTCTCAAATTTCCCATTGGAATCTCTGAGTTTTCACAATCCCTCAAAAACTATCATTTCGTTGATGCAAGTTCTGGAACTAAAGCTTTCATTCTTTTTATGCAAGTTCCGGAACTAAATCTGATTTTTCCACAAATTCAAAGTTTCAGAACTAACTGTTATTCAATTGATACAAATTTTAGATCTAAATCTGTGAGTTTTGGAACTAAACCTGCGAGTTCTGGAACTAAACCTGCGAGTTTTGGAGCTAAACTTGCAAGTTCCGGAACTAACTCTGTGAGTTCCGCAGCTAACTTAAAACAACTATAACTTTTGCATGCGACCTCGGATTGAAAATTTGAAATGATTCTTGTTTTGAACTTGTATAATTTTTTGAGAGTAATTTGAATATGAAATCAGATTTAATTTTAAATGTACTGTTCATCATCAATTTCACTTTTCCCAATAATAGCATTATCTTTCATTTATGGCCTGCATACATAAGACTTTGCATCTTTTCCCTAATAATCAATAAGATTAGTCAACAAGATAGATGTAACGCCAGGAAAAAGAGACGCCACGCTTACGACGCCGACGACGATAACGCGCCAAAAACAACCAACCCAAAAATGCGATAGATTTTCTTTTTGTATTTGCACCTGCCCTTGACGGACATCACATGTTTCATACTTTTCATTTGAGGTATTATAATTGTTTAACCCAAAAGGCATTCTAATAATTTAATCATAATTCATTTTGCAATTCAACCGAAACCCTGTTTTGAGTTGTTTTCACATGGCTCCGAGAGTTTAGTTTATAAGCATATATCGCCATCGTGGTTAAATAGATGGTCGGTTCTTATTTTAAAGGTACATGTTAAATATCTATATCTTGATCAAAGCGCCTATCCAGGT
This sequence comes from Taxus chinensis, assembly GCA_019776745.2. Taxonomy (NCBI): domain Eukaryota; kingdom Viridiplantae; phylum Streptophyta; class Pinopsida; order Cupressales; family Taxaceae; genus Taxus; species Taxus chinensis. The sequence goes on along the minus strand of CM034152.1, from coordinate 232,496,940 downwards.
GTGTTAGGTTACGAAGAAAAAAAAGATACAAACAAGGTCATACCATGGTGTGCGCAAGAACTACTTTCCGTCATGAGCAAGTATGATTGCCAGGCATAATCTTTCTTATGTCGAGCCCGTAAAAAAAAAGAATCATAGCGAGGCCAACATCATGATTCATCCACGTCATCAAGGACACGTTTAATAAGCAAGCAGCCATACCAAAGATTTTCCACGTGGCCCATATCACTACGTGGGGACACATAATACTATTAGCTATTCCGCCACCAAAATTTAAGTGTCTGCACATATTGTCTTATCCAAAAATTAAGGGTTTTGCACATAGAATTTGTTAAATAATATGCATGCAATATTATGGCAAAGGGCTAGCTAAGTGCTACCTGCGGACGGACATTGGAAAATAGGGTGTTGACCCCCTTGTTAACACTTTTCTTGCTTATTTCCAAAATAACTCCACTCACGTACTAACCAACAACTCGCACTCACAAAGATTTGGAAGATTTGAACTTTGGGTTGATTATTAAATGGTTCATGCCAACCCATCGACTACTATATTGCTGTGTGGAGACACAATAAGACTTTTAGGTGGGAAAGAAAACTGATTGGGGTCGTTGGCTCAACCAACACCTGCAAAAGAAAAGGAAAACATTAAAAAATATGTCCCCCCCCTTGCGTGCCGCTCCGGTCGCTTCAACATTTAATGATTAAGATATGCAAATCTCCTCCTCCAGGTCTGTTCTACCAACCGATCTTCCCGGGCCGCGTGAAGGGAAACTGAGAGCGTATAGGAGAAGATACAGGAGAAACAGCACATGTTTTATACCTCCTTCCATCCGCCCATGGCCGTGCATGCTACAGGGGTAGAAACGATAGTCACAGGCGCGTGGGACAGGGAAGGAGGTGGAAAATAGAGCTCGGCGCGAGAGAATGTGCGTTACATCCATTTTCATTGGGTGCTGCATGGCGTGTGCGAGGCGTGGGGGGTGTTCAGAGGCGAGCAGGCTGTTCAACAATGTGTGATCAGTTCAGTATTGAATATCGGCGAAGGAAAGCTTCATTTTGTACTCAACGCCGCCTTCATTCACATACAAGCTCACTCTTTTCGCATACAGAGCAAACTCTACAACAGCCTTGTCGTTCGAAAACCACAACAAACAAAACTTATTATGAGAAATTTGGCAGCCCGTGTGAACCTTGGCTCCGCCCAATTTTACAAGCGCAGAGAACGCCTTGACTATAATATCATTTTTGACAGGGTTTACTCTCACAACAACCAACTCGAACCGAAGATAACCATGCTTGCAGATGTTAGCAGCCATTTCTGAGCTCACAAATTGCACATTGGCAAAAGCCTTGATTTTCGCCCTTTTCTGATCATCTTGCAAGCGTACACGCTTCCCGTTCCTGTCACATTTTCCAGAAATTGCACCAGATCCTCTGCGCCTTGCAATGTCCCGGGCAAATTTGTTATTTGCACAGTGCGACTCATCCTTGTAATGGCAATTATTTGATTTCTTCAGAAAAAGCTTTGCATCCTCTGCAAACACATTCTGTTTATCACACTCCACTTTAACCATCTCACTGTGTACGTTTTTTTTTTTTTTTGATCCTACTGTTGTTTTACAAATTCAGGAAAAATAAAAAAAATCATCAAGGATGCCCTCCGGCCATTAGCATGACCTAACGTAGGAAGCAGTTTGTCCAACTATGTTGTTATCTGTTCAGTATTGTATGCCCCTCAAAAGAAGCGGGATCTGCCTACACAGAGTTCGTAAACAAAACACTTAAGGGACAGTGGAAGTGTTGTACGGAGACCGAAGAATTTTACTACAATGCTCTCCATAGAGCCCTGGCCTGACCTACGAGGGCACAAGGAGAAGAATCTCCCAGAGGTGGATCTGTTTCAAGTCAGAAAAATCAAGGAAGGAGAACAAAATCAGTTTGCTTGCCTTTTGAAAAAAAACAAAAGAAGAACAAAACAGTTCGTACGTAAACTATATTTGTTTCAGTCCTTTGTTGCAGTTAATACTAATACACTAGGTAGTATACAAGGAATATTAATAGCACGTTAGTACTAGTATGATCTAATATTAGCATTCCCATTGCTTTTAATATTGTTCCAACAAGAAATTTCCTTATTGAGCATTAAGAGAATATTGGGAGATACATTTAGTAAGTTTATGGATTTGCATTACAATTTCTTTCTACACCATTTCATAACATAGTGTGAGATTACAAATAGGTTGATTTCTTTTCTTTTATTGATTTGCAATGAGTTTTCAACAGATTTAGTTCCATTTCCCTTTTGTATTTCGCAATTAATTTCACAACTACTTCCTAAATGAAGAAAAGCATGTTAGAGCTAGAATATGGACTCCTTCATTTGCATATTTTATACTATTGAGACTTCAGCCTTTGTATCAATCAAAACAAGAATGGTAAGTGCTCTAGTATTCCAACTTTGCAACACTTCTCCTTTTAAGCAATAAGATGAAATCTAATATGTATATTCTTTGTAATTTCTTTCCAACATTCCACAAAAGAATTCAACAACGTTTTCAATAAATTTTAGAGAAGGAAATATTATCACTTCAATGCAACTTTTCCTTCAAATCTTTTACAACATATCCTACTTCATGTGGAAACAAGTTTGCAATAATGGAAGCTAAAGTAGGCAAACAATATTACACTTTCCTCCACTCAAGGTGGGTAAATACATGATGCTTTTACATTGTCAACAACAAGACTCTTGTGCTCCAAGGTGTCTTTCATCCATGCTCCATGTTCCAAGCATTTCCAATCACAACCAAAATAGGGGGAGAGGCAACACTCTCCTCCCAACCAAATCTCAATGGGGAAGAGAAGCAATCTCCTCCATTGACCCCCGAGCCCCAAACACAACACAATGAAGGGGTGGTCTCCAACTCAAGGCAACAATACATGCTTCCACAATACAAGTTCTTCACAACATTCACGCTAAAATAGAAGAACAAGGAGGCACACAATAACATCAAACATTACACAACAAGGCTTGCATCCAAGCCAACAAGAGTAGGAACTATGGGAATATTTTCCTTATGCCTCCCAAATGAGATGAGATGCCCATCCAAAAACCCTCCACAATAAAACACAAGCCCCTATGACTCTTATGCCTCCCTCAAGTACCCCTTTTTCCTCCCATACTCTTATGCCTCCCTCCTCTTATGGCTCCCTCAAAGACAAGGTAGAATGTAAACATTCCTACCCAAGATGGGCATCCCTCTCAAACTCCCTCCACAATATCCTAATCTACTCTTTTGCCTCCCTCATGTGTATTCCCATAGACCTCTCCTATACTACACAAAAAGCATTCAATCCATCTTTCAAAAAATACAACAACATGCATTTTCTTCAATTTTAAGCTCAAAGCAATAACAAGAGTAAGCACAAGAGAGGAGTTTTCCTACCTCTCCATTGGAGAAGTCTAATCCAAGAAGTTTTTTCCAAGCTCCCTCCAAAGCAATCCAAGCATGCAAGTCCAAGCTCCTATTTTTTTTCTTTCTCCCAAATCTCTCCTCTCCCAAAATAAGAAAAGAATTTTTTTCACCCAAGAAAAACTCCAACCCCCAACACAATAGAGGAAGTTTCAATAAATAGACAAAAGGAAGAGTGAGGGTGATGTGGCTCCTAGTTGGATGCCACATCACACATCCTCAAGACCACCTCCTTTTAGTCAACTCAAATCCCAAAACACCATAAATGGGTGGTTGGGTTGAATGACAACTCTCTTCCACAACCATCCCTTCCCATGTGCCTTAAGGCACAATTAAATGCAAAAAGAAGAAAAAGTGCACTCCAAGTCAATATCACTTCCCAAAACAATAACTAATCCCTTTTTGGGCTTCCCAACCCATAGATATGGTTGGTAAGGGGTTTTGGGAAGTGTGGGACAAGTTTAACTTGTCCCACAAGTCCCCCAAAATTGCCCTCAAACTCAAATTCGAGTTTTCAAGAGATTTGGAGTGGTCAACACTCAAACTAAGCATTCAATACAAGAGACAAACACATGGCTCAAGGAGCCAACCAACAAAATTTATTACACCCACTTGACTTCCCCCAAATCTTAAAACTAAAACAAGATATTAAAATTAATCTAAACATACTTAGCAAAAGTAATAAAAGAATGACATCCCAAATGAAATCACCTACTAAAATAAATAAAACAATTAAATAAAATTCTCAACCCTATGGTCACATTAGAACATTACCCCCTCATGAAAATTTTCTCAACTCATACAAGAACAAAGCTAACACAATACAATTTACAAGTTGCCTTGACGACCAATGTTGTAACCACTCGACATTCTGTTGTGTTTGGTCCCCCAATCCCCCTCATGGTTGTGATCATGCTGTGTTTCCTGCAAAATGCAAAATACCCTCTTCGGCCTTGCGGCCATGTCAAAATATCCAAAATAACAATATGCATGAAATTTATTAACATCTGTACGTAATTCAAGCAATCATTATTTCTAGGTCTAAATCACAACATCAAAAATCATCTAGAAATACCCATAATTTATGTCTAATACATCCGTACAGTAGTTACAGTTAGAACATCGAATACTGATTTAGGAATCAAGCATATAAATTTACTGCAATAGTCACAATGTGTCGCAAGTATAACATGTATGTACTGTCTATCCAATAAGTAAAATGAGTGTATCAATTTCCATCTAGAAAATGTTTTCTTTTTATTACGATATTCAAGGTCTAGAGATCTAATAAAGAGTGACCAGAGCCTAAACAATACAACAATAGTAATGACATAACAATAAGTCTTCAACAAGATAACTATTTTAGATCATCATCATCATCATATCCTTAAATTAACATCAAGGTCCACGATACGACATAGAGTCAGGTAATAATAATAATCAAAACACCATATAAATCTTGGTGTCCACACCTTTTAATTTTCATGCTAACTAGAACACAGCAGTCATGTTTACGATAATAAACAATTTTAGAAAAGATGCTCATGGTTCATTTAGTATCGAAGGGAAGTGGGCATTACAATAGATAACAAAATATTTTTAAAGAATGAACAAGATATATATTCTATACGCTATCTTAAGCAAACTATAATTTCCTAGATTACATTTAAATCCACTTCCAAAGGTAACTTAGAAGGACAAAATAATGGTAATTTATGGCCAATTTATGGTCTCATCACAAATTCAGTAATTTCTGCATGATATTAATGTATATGTTTAACTTAGCAGTATTGTTGTGATTTCACCCACAATAGATCAAAGTGTTTTCCCTTAATAATCTGTAGAAAAATGTTGGCTCGTGCACCAAGAAATCATTCCTATATCAATTGTGCATGTACTCAGTCAAAGACCTAATACAGTTTGGTGTATCACCTCAGTTTTAAATCTTTTTTTACAGTCATCTTTTACTTTCAAACCCCAAAAAATCAGTTTATGATACATCAATAAGGAACCGGCCTTGATACCGGAGACTCACCTCAAAATAGGTATACCCACAGACCTGAGGTGTTTCCATTGTATCTACAAAAGAGAGATAAATTTTACAAGCTTATAAAACCTACAACCATCTTTCTATAGGGTGCACTTTCGAGAGATAACAAAACACCTAAAGTAAGTTACATTGAATCCTTTCTTACTTACACTCTTATAGGATGGCTAGTTAGTCTCTGACACAATACAATAACTTATCTCCTCCTGTTATGACATGATATCACATGTGGATCATACCACATTTCCTAGTAGAGCTTCCCTAAATGGCATGAAAACCAACTCTATGATAACATGAATGTGTCAAAAAAAGAAAGCAAAGAAAACACTTGTTGGGAAACCCATATGCAAGGGTGATGGCTGTGTTGAATAGTAGTTACTGGAGAAAACCAAATGTAAGAATTTAAATCTTGTTCCTAGCCTCCTAGTTTTCTCTATCTAATTCCCTTTTGATTATGCGGCGAGGTTTTAAAATGGCGGGCAAGGATGTAATGGAGTGCGTTGTTCACTTTTATTCTTGAAATTAAATTTGATGTTCATTTGACCGTCATGTGATTGTCCATTCAAAAATTTCACTTCTATTGGACAACCACTTAAATAATTTTGTTTCTTTTTTCTTGGAGATGTCAATAGAAAAAAGTAATCTATTAGTTATGTGGTAATATTTGTTTAATTTTTTCTTGAATAATTTTTTTTTGTGACTGACACAATTGCGTAGCTAAATGATTCCATTTTTGAGAATTCGATAATAAATCGATAGATAAATTAATGAAGTTGTTGATTAAAGAGGCATGTAAAAAATAAAACCTAAGAACCTTAAAATTGATATCTATTGATGTATTTCATATAGAAACATTTATTAGATTATATTTATTTTTAATTGTTATTTGTTTTGGTATACTTATACTACACATGTATAGGTAGATAGGTGCCTCGTGATTGATATCTCTTGGTATGTCTTAGATAGATGTATTTAAGATATATATGCTAGTTTTATATTGTTTTGTTTATTTATGGTTGATCATGTGTGGATTTTTTCGTGTAATGCCATGCCTTTTAAACCTGGTGTTGTTAACTTTGGGTCGTGGTTCTATACCCATTGCCCTTTCTACGAAAAATTCTAGAAATTGTTTTTTAATGTAATATAGCTCATTTTAATTAAGAAAACCTTGGTGTTAGCATATTGGAAATCATTATATTCACTTAACATAAGTTTAACTTAAATTATAACTTATATATGATTAAATTTTTTTTAGTTTTATCAAATAATAAATTGTGCATATTAAATTAGCATTATTGTTAATCTCTACACTATTTATATTAAAATCTAAATTTAATAATAATTAAAAGATTTAATCTTAATAATGATTCTTGGAATAGTTCTAGAATTCCCTATTGAGGAGCAACAATATCTTAATGTATATTATTGACCTTTAAGATTAGGCACTACACATATTACACACCTATTGTCTCAAGACGCTTAAGACAGGCTCATCAAATATCAAGGTTATATCTAGATTTAAATCTTGTACTTTGAGGTTTCATTTGGTCTAATTTAGAGTTTTTTCATGTTTCCATTCAGACAAACCACTATTTTGAAAATCTGTCGCTGCAGTTGTTCATACATTTCCTATTCCTCTAAAATGGGATTGCGAATCCTATAGATTTCCTCAATATTCTTTTTCAGAGTTTTCAGAACAGAAGTAATTTTCCTTATGGCAGCAAGGATAGCAGGGTTGGAATCTCTCAATGTAGGTCTGATTTTCAGGCTGACCTGGACATGAGAATTTGGGGGGATTATCCCTTCTAGTCGAGATGTTTGATTCCATTGCATGAGAAGTGGGTTGTTGGGGTTTGGTCGAGAGGAGATAAACTTTGAGTAGGGAAGGCATAGTATTGTTGCCTCTTGGAATAGTTCAGCTGACTCCTAGGGAGAATTATAGAACCTGTTGAAAGTAGGGGACAATTCTTCCCATTTCTGGCAAGACTTTGTTCCTGAAAGGTCTTGGGATGCATCCTGTGGTTTGGGATATGGAGGAAGAAGGGGCCTAGCTCTATAGCCCATCATAGAAGTAGAAGACATTACCTGGGTAAGATTGAGCTCTCTTGGAGGGTGGGAGCCTTCCTATATTAGCTGGAGTTGTTGATGTTCTCATCATCATCAATACGAATTCTCTGCTGGTTGGGAGCTTCATTCCCATATTCATTCTTCATTGTGGCAGGGCTCTGAGAGTAGATTTCTTTGACCTCCTCTTTTTCTCTGATAAACCTGCTGAATTTTGGGATCAGAAGACTTTATTGTGTGTTTGCCATTGCACTTCCTATTATTTATATTGTGTGTTCTGACCTTATTCCCCTTCTCCAGATTCATCACAGATGCGAGATCAAGTTGTACTTGGATGTTGTTTGCTTGATTAGATTGAAGATGATCACACAGATTCCTGCAAAAAGCTGAGACAGATTCTTTAAAGTTGATGATAGCTCTCAAAATAGAATGCAGAAGAGAAAGGCAAAGATGCTTTTTTGTTAATTCTTGGGGGAGGACACATTGGTAGGGGCTTAACATCATAAATATTGTGTTTTCTCAATCTTCGTGTTCTTGTGGCTTTACCTCCTGCTAATTTTTTTGTAACTCATTAATTCTTGCTTTAACTATTAACCATTCAGCCATTAATTCTTTCCCCTGTATGATTTTCATTAAAGGCACCACCAGGCTCAGGCTTGTAGTTAGCATGAGCCTGCAGGCTCCCAAATTCAATCTTTAAAAGTTGCAGGACACTGGAAACTTGCAGGCCGCCGGGAAGTCACGTCATCACAGGACGCCAGAAATTTGCAAGCTGCCAGGAAGCCATGTCATCATAGTTGCATGTTTTAAATTTGACGGCCATTTACATGTTTTTTCCCATCAGTGGTGAGAGAGTGGCTTTGTTTACTGGCTTAACTCTAAAAGTTTTTTTCGCTAATATAGGTCTGCAGTAGTTGAAGATAAGTAGAAGATTTTACAGGGGGTTTGTTTGTAGTGAGCAGACTGTGTAGTGCCTCCTTCAACCGACCCACTTTGCATAATGCTGTGAGATTGAGATTGGCAGTGGATGGCATTGGCATTGGCATAGTATAATTATAATTGCAGCATTGGAAATGTGCATTGTTATTCAATCTACTTATACCACAGATACTCTCGGACTGCAGAAAAATAAAAGCGGAGGAATAGGGTATGGACATCCATCAAAGCTAAATAGAAAGTGGTTTTTTGTCAGATGTTGTAGTTGCAAGTTCCCTGGTTGATATGTATGCAAAATGTGGAAGCATACACAAGGCACAAGAACTGTTTGACAAAATGCCTCAAGAAAATGTGGTCTCATTGACTGCTATGACTGCAGGATATGCACGAAATGGGTCTGTTGAAAAGACACTAGAATAATTTAAGAAAATGCAATTGGAAGATGTAAAGCCACACTCCACAACATTTGCCAGTATACTCCCAGCCTGTGCCAAAATGGGCATTTCGGAGAAGGGTATGGACATAGTCAAATTATAATGGAAAGGGGATTTTTATTAGATGCCGTAGTTGCAAATGGCCTTATAGATTGAATATAACTATTGACAGATTTCTGAGCATGGCATATACTAGATTTTTAAAAATGTATATTTCATAAAATTTAGAACATGGTGGTTGACATAACCATGGGAATAGTTGTTGAATTTTGTTGAAATTGCAGCTCATTGGATGCATGTTATTCCTGTCTTAATAGTAGCAACTTGAAATAAAATGTGAAAATTACAAACAAATTATCTTTTAAAAGTAAATACATAAAATATTATTATCATAGCAGTTGTAAAGAAACCATTTGACAAACTCTGAATTTTCCTTTATACATAAAAATTACATTGATTGCTATCCTTTTGACATTGACTTTAAAATCCTAAAACAGTGGAGTATTATGAAATGAAATGAAATGAAAGATGTTAATGACGTCCACGAGACTGAAGAGTCTATTGGACCCAACAAAACCGATACATTAAGCAGTTTTCAGACTCTTTGCCATATCAGCTCTTCTACTGTGAATCTTGAGCACTAAACCAACGATCTTTTGAAGTTTTGTTTCTGCAAAATAACTCATTTAAGTTGTCCACTTTTAAATCGTTTTCGTACTGGATCCGGATATCATCATATGCTGAACACTCCATAATGAAATGCCATTCCGTTTCAACAACCCCTTTGCTGCAAAAAAGACAAATTCTCCTTTCCCAATCCTCTTTGGGAATAGTCCATCTACCGGTTTCACAACGAAGATGATGTGATCCGGTCCTCAACTGAGCCACTAAAATCCTTGCCTTACTTTTGAAAACTGCCCCTAGATAAGATTTTTCATCATGCTCCCAAGTGGGGTTGAATTCTTTCATATAATGTGCTTTCTTACGACCCATCTGTTCTATCCACATGGCAGTCCTAAACTTCTCCATCAAATAATTTTTTATTAAAGAAGCCATAACTAGAACAGACTTTTTTCTTGCAATCCTCATGTTAAAAACAATTATTTTTGTTTTAATGCAAGGTTAATGCAGTAAAATGACCACCGAACTCCCAGAAAAAGTCAAAAAAAGTTTTTCCATATTCCCATCTCTTGAACTGTATATTAATGCATAAAGTTTAAACCATCAAGAAGAAATGAAGAGATTTATTGAAACAGTCATTTTCAAACTATATTAGGAACTAAAATCCTTTCAAACTATATTAGGAACTAAAATCCACCGAAGAAAACAGCAAATTAGTATTCTGACTTCTTAGCCTTTTAATAATATGAAAAATGACAAAACTGTCAAACATACCGTTAAGGGACTTATACAAACCCTACTCAACAAAAAAATATTGCCCAGTGGAAAATCCAATTGCTGGAACTGTGATAATAGCATGCGTGCTGCAAAACTAGATCTAGTAATCTGTTGGCTAGATTTTCTGCATAGCATCAAACCTAGGCAGTCATGAGATAAATCTCCCTCATTTAACTGGTGAGGTTCCCGTGTCAGATTTGTCAATAAAAAATGTGTTATTATCTATCAGGGGTTTTACTTTAACCACTTAGTTCATGAACCATAACTAAGAAGTTCTGCAACAAGTAAGCAGCTGTTTTAAGAAAGGGAAGTTATAGAAGAAAGAAGTAAAGGAAATACAAAGAAGAAATGGGGAAGATGTGCATCCCAATTAGTAGATAGCAGAGCTAATTACATGCACATAGAAGAAACTTAATAGATATAAACACACAGAATTATAAAACAAAGGCAGCTCTAGATCTAGATCTAAAATAACACAGTTTATCAAGAGATCTAAGGTTCAAAGCAAGAAACACAGTACACAGTGACACAAAGTTCTCCAGAAACCTGCTCCTTTGTATTCCTTTGCTCCAAGTTGCTCTCAGGAGTTCAGCACAAAGTCTAGAACTCAGGATTGCTGCTTACAAATTCTGATCCATCCTTAACCCTGAAGGTTCTTCTCCTACTTATAGAATGTAGGAGGGAAAGTACAAATAGAAGACTCAAAGTGAACTAAAGCATGAACAATAAGTAAAAATGACATTTGACAATCATCCTCAACTAACTTCTTCTTAAGTGACACATGTATCACTTAACTAATAGAATGGTTCCACATGACTTCAAGTAATGGTTGTAAAACCAATAACTTAGAAGTTTTACAATTTCATTCGGGAACATAGAAAATAGAAGAAGAAAGAAAGAAGAAGTCATGCCGGCTGTATCATTTATGTCTTCTTCTTGTTCTGATATCGGATATACTTGTTGAACATGTAATTTAACATCTTTCCATCTATTTTAGCCACTGCTTCCTTCTCTGTCCTGAATTGCAGCAACCCTTCATTCAACACTTTGCTGCACGCTTCCACTTCTTCCAAACTCGGCCCAAACCTCGCAATGTCTGCCTGTAGCGCCACCAGTCTACTGATAGAATTCATCGTGAAAGGCTTGGTAGCTTTATCAATTCTCTTTTGTACCATCAGAAGAGAACCTTCCAGGGAATTAGGCACTTCGTTAGAAACAATCCGCACGTATGAAGTAACACCTCCGTCCACTCTTTCCTCAGTGAAAGAAATGATACTGTCTGGTAAATCTGATGTTCTACTCTCAAGTGCCTGCATCTTTTTCAGCAAAACTCTGCAGATTTCCAAACGGAAAGATACTGCAAACTCTAGCTGCTTCCCCTTCTCGACTGATCCGTCTGGTACAATCTGTTCTGCAATCAATACATCTCTCGGCAGCTTGTTGATCTCGGCCAAAATACTCAGGTTACTCTCTGCAACTGTATTCATGCCTTTTATGCTTTCCATCAGTTGCTTTAGTTGATTTGCTGCATCGTTCATAACCTTTAAGCGGGCTGACACTTCCCCAAGTTGTACAGAAGCTTGACGAATAATCAAATCCTTCCATTCGTCAATAGCCTTTACTTGATTGCTTGCGTCCTCCATTTCCTGCATAAGATGATCACTCACCTGCTCTGAAATGGGCTGAATGGAAGGTTTAGCAACCTTGGCTATGATCTCACATAATTGAGATACTTGCTCTTGCAGCTCTTCTTTCTCCGCCTTTTCACTATGAAGCCTAAGGAATAAAGCGTCTATCAATGTCTGCGTGTCCTGCTTCAATCCTTCAGTGGTGGCTTGATCGAGTGGTACTTTGGTCACTGTCACATCTTCCGCCGTGAGCTCCTCTATCTTTCCTTCTGTCGGAATTGATATCTCAGCAAACTTCTCTCCCGAATTCTCAATGATCAACCTAGAAGTTGCTTTAGCAACTTTAGGCCTTCTGTCTCTTCTGCTCAGATCCTGGAGTAGCTGCAAGTCGTGCTCCTCTAAGTTCATCTCCATTCTCGCTTCTGTAACCAACTGCAAAGCCAACCATTCTGAGAAATTACTTCTCGGAGAGTGAGAAGTCGTTGAGTGCACTACCATCTCCCGCTCTGCATCCTCTCCGTCAGAAAGTGCCACAGTGTCATGGCTGCCATCCTCTGAAACATCCAAGGACAAAGCTCTTTCGAACTCTGCCATCTGGAGCTTCAACATCTCCTCTGGAACAAGTGATGAATGAAGTGGCTGAGGAGAGAAGACGAACGTCGTCGGATTCAATGAAGGCATGGAAACGTCCTGCTGCTGCGTGTGCAATAGTTGGTGAAGTACTGGGTACTGGAGAAGCCGGAGTCAAAACTATGGTCGTAGAAGTGATCTTCTCTTTCTTTTGAGATCTTCTGAGTACTTTCAACTTCTCGGACCTTCTGCTGCTTTCTCCTTCATGCTTTCACTTGAGGGAATCTCCTGCGCCGAAGTATTCCGTGACTTGATTCATCAATGCTTCATCAAGGTAGTATCCCTTTGTCAGCAACCAGTTTGAAGTATTCACTAGAACAGTGGCAAACCTTTCCTCAATCATATGGCAACCCCCTACTTCTCACGGCAATTAGTTGATTTGGCCAAAGTACTCAGGTTACTCTCGAAAACTATGTTCATATCTACTATGCTTGTCATCGGTTGCTTTAGCTGATTTGTTGCATCATTCATAACCTTCAGACGGGCTGGCACCTCTCGAAGTTGTACAGAAGCCTGACGAATAATCAAATTCTTCCATTCGTCAATAGCTTTCACCTGATTGCTTGCATCCTCCATCTCCTGCATAAGATGATCACTCACCTACTCTGAAATGGGCTGAGTAGAAGATTTAGCAACCTTGGCTATGATCTCACACAACTGAGATACGTTTTTCGAAATTTCATATTTTTTTGTCTTTTCTCAGTCAAGCCTTAGGAATAGAGCATTTATCAATGTCTGCATGTCGTACTTCAATCCTTCTGTGGAGGCTTGACCAAGGGGTACTCTGGTTACTATTACATCTTTTGCCGTGAGCTCATTCTCCTTTTTTCCTTCCGCCGACCGGAACCGACATCTCAGCAAACTTCTGCCCTGACTCCTTGATGATTAACCTTGAAGTTACCTTAGCAAATTTAGGTCTTCTGTGTTTTCTGCCTAGATTCCGGAGTAGCTACAAGTCATGTTCCTCCAAGTTCATTTCCACTCTAGCTTCTGGAACCAACTACGAAGCCAACCATTTTGAGAAGTTACTTCTCGGAGAATGAGAAGTTGCTGAGTGCACTACTATCTCCCGCTCTATTTCCTCTCCATTAGAAACTATTACAGTGTTATGGCTGCCATCTTTTGAATCATCCAAGGACAAAGCTCTTTCGAACTCTGCCATATGTAGCTTCAACATCTCTTCTGGAACAGGTGCTGAATGGAGTGGTTGAGGAGAGAAGATGAATGTTGTTGGATTCAGTGGAGGCATAGAAGTGTCCTGCTGAGGTGCAACAGTCGGTGAAGTACTGGATGCTGGAGAAGCTGGAACTAAAGTCATAGCCATGGAAGTGATCTTCTCCTTTGATTGAGATCGTCTATACACCATCTTCTCGGACCTTCAGCTGCTTTCTCCTTCGTGCTTCCTCTTGAGGGAATCTCCTGCACTGAAGTTACCCATGACTTGATTCATCAATGATTCAAGGCAGTATCCCTTTGTCAACAACCAGTTTGAAGTATTCACCACAATAGCGCCAGACCTTTCCTGAATCGTATGGTAACCCCCTATTTTATCCTGAAGTATGTCTCTATCTCCTCCCATTTGATGGTAAGTGTCAAGTAACACATTACCATCATCTTTAAGATCCGCAGGTATCCGCGCTAGTCCAAAGTTGAACACTTGTCGTGCAGATAGCCTACTGAAATCCTTCTTTCTAACCTCGTACTCACTTTTGCACTTCATCCAAAAATCCTCTAATGAAGGCACATGTGTGTACTCCTCGGAGATTGTCTTCCTTGCTACTCCAAATGGATCGAAGTTTAGCCATGCCAGGAAGATCTCTTGCTCGTATTCAGATAATATATGCGCCTCCATCCCTCGAGCACTATGAATGATATGGAAGCTATGATGTCCCACAATTATTGGGAAGAAGCTCGTAGACTTGTGTCATTTCTACTAAAGGTCATGTATCTCCACAAGTTGTCTCCTCAGCTCCATGGTGATCAATCTATCATTCGGATATCTAGGCGGTTTAACCGGTTCTCCAGAAAAGCCAGTAACCCTGAGGTATGTGAAATCTACAAACTGAATGAATAGACTTCCAATTCTGGATACCGCTTCCCATGCTTCCTTGCTCACCCTGTTGGCCTTTAGGTCCCTGTTTAGCCTGCAAATGAATTTGTAGAAGAATCCATCATTGACCACTTTGAACTCTTTCTTGCACGCAGGCACGATAAGCTATGGGTAGCACTCAAAAATGGGGTCCTTAGAAAGAACACCACATCTTTCTAGCTTGGAGAAGATGCCTTAGGAAGCTGCAGCGTACACCAAGTAGGAAGTCATTTTGAAGGTGAAAGTACACTTCACATTTCGGAGTTGCTCACCAATGTTGTTGCTAATGATTTCCGATCAATTGATTATGGAATCAACCTTGTTGAATTCGATGGTCTTGATGAAAGCGTACATCCATGTACAGAAAGTGTGAGCATTCGCCTCGCCATTTATCTTGCATAACAATCTGGCAATATCATTTACCTCCTGCACCAAATTGGACCGTGGAAGAGTTCTTGGGAACTTAGAAGGAGATCTGGGCTTCTTCATGTATCTGCTGTTCATTATGTTCACGCAGTCAACTCTATATTTCTCCCACCTGCTGACGGCATCCTGAATGCTAATGGAAGTCACCACCTTTCGCGCCTAAATCTTCAAACAATAATTGATGAACTTTGCATCCAACCAAATTATTGTTTTCCCCGTAGCATCTCGCACTAATCTGGATGAAGGATGGTAAGACCTAGCACACTCCATAACGAACTCTAGCAACTGGGTTGTGTATGGAAAGGCTGTAGCTCGAATAATTCCACTGCCTTTAACTGTACGCATGAGTGAAGTGTTTCTTGCTCTAGATTTATCAATCAATTTGGAAAGAGGTTGCGGACCTAGATCTGTGTCTCCTATGTTTGCAAATTTGGAAGTGATGCATGACTCCATTGTGCTTTCTTTTTCGTCGCTCTTTGATATGGCTTTGTCTATCTTTGTCTGAACAATTCTTTTTCTTCTTAGTCGGCCTGAATTCTTCAAAACTGGTGCAGATCTGGATAATTCTTCAGATTCAGAGGATATATTCAATGTATTGGACATTGATTAAAGCTCATTTTCTTTTGTAAAGCACCTGTAATGAATTCCTGTAATTAATTCAAACAAATATGGCAACCGGAACATAAACAATGAATTTTAATAATAAAAATCTGCATAATTCAAGCCTGCTGCCCCAAAAATTGATGTTTTGTTTACATGCAAAGTGACGATGAATTTTTCTAACGTCACCTGAGCATCTGTATCACTTATGCAAACAATTATCCAGACAAAAATCAACTCCCTTCAACATGTGCGCAAAATTAGAAGCTTTTAGCATTGATTTCACCTTCTTTTGAGTAAAAATCCTCTTCAAATGGGGCGCACTTTTCCTCTGGGCTGCACTTCTTTACCTGTGAATTAATTAACTCATCCTTATGGCAGCCCCTGCTTATACAACCCTTGTGATTATATAATTAATTAATGTCTTTGCTATTACTGGCAATTAATTAATTAATTAATAAGCTTCACTCTTCAAATGGGGCACTTATTTTGTGCATGTTTATGGCTGCCATTAAATAAATTAAATTTATTTAATTTTAGGCTTCTTCTTCCAGTTAACTCAAGCGTCACAATATGCTTTGACCTTAGCCACTTAAAATAGGAATTAATTTAATCATTAATACTTTAAAAAGTATTATTTCTTTTCCAAAAGGGGCACACTTTTTGACATAAAGGGGCTGCCATTAAATAAATTAATTTATTTAATTTTAGAACAATCTATTTTCAACCACCTTTTGTCCTTTAACCTCTGTTGACTTTCCACAAGCCTGGGTGCCTATTTTGGGTGAATAATTAATTAAATTAATCAATTTAAAGGTTACCTTTACTTCTCCAAAGGGAGCACACTTTTTGACATAAAAAATTCTATTTTTAAGAATCACATGACAATGAGATTATTTACCCTACAAGGTAGCCCTAAAAATCCCATGATTCACTTAAGTCATTTGACTTTCATAATGGGATTGTTTACCCTGCAAGGCAGGCAATAAAATCCCATGATTCACTGAAGTGATTTTTCTTTTATTCCACAATGAGAATTTTTACCCTGCAAGGCAGGTAAGAAATTTCCACCTGCCTGCTGCCTCTAATTTTTCCATTGTCACTTAAGTGGCGTTGCTTCCATGGGAAAAAGTACCCTGCTAGGCATGTACAAAATTCCCACCTGCCTGCTGCTTCTAATTTTCCCATGATCCACTTCAATTCTTTTTTTTCCAAAAATGCAGCCAGCCTAAAAGAGGCTTTTTGGTGCACGACTTCGTCTTTTCCCGGTGAACCAAACCTCTGATGGCGACTTCCTTCTGGCATAACGTGCGTACATGATCCTCAACTACTCCAGACCAAGAATCAGGCCAAACCGGTAAAGGAATTAATTTAGAGAAATTTCACAGAAAACGAAATGGGAAAACACAAAAACACAAAACATTGCCAAAAGTCACAAATAAAGTCCATAACTCATTCCTCGTTAAAACCCTATTGGTATATAGGAATAATGATATGTACGATCACAACAGAGTTAAACCAGAGCGCAAATTACCTCAAACGGGGCTCAAAATAATTAAGTACAAATTTCTTGCTGACAAATCCTGACGACAGAATATAACAATTTTGGGCATCTGTGTATTTGGCAAAAATGGCTAATATGGCTCTTTGGGAATATCTTGACACAATACAAGAACTTTCTGGCAATAAAAACACAAAACGACCCAATATTTTAAAAGTACGATTTTTTTTCGGATAGGGTAGTCATAGATTTCAAGATGAAATCTAGGGACACCAAAATTATTACTATTCAAATCAAATTTCACATTCTTTTAAATAATTTTTAATAGGATTGTAAGAATATAGTACATACACATGTATACATATTGATATATTAAATATGAATAATTTTTTGAAGGAATAAATTTCTTGAAATTAAACTAATTTTACATAATTATATAAAATTTCACATTCTTTTAAATAATTTTTAATAGGATTGTAAGAATATAATACACACACATGTATACATATTTATATATTAAATATGAATAATTTTTTTGAATGAATAAATTTCTTGAAATTAAACTAATTTAACATAATTATATATTGGAAAATAGGCAGCGAGAAATTTTTTGTTATTAACAAAATATATAAATATATTTATTGAGCCATTAAACTAAATTTAAGTGACATGTTTAATTATTTATTCATTTTCAATTTGAAAGAAAACTCAACTACAAAGGAAAATAATAATTACAACAGCTAAAACTAATTAAAAAATGTAAATAAACGTATTTTCTATTTATTGTATAGAGTATACACACCATATATTCTCTCACACTAGATCAAACACCACCACCTGAGGATGTATCTCTTAAGACGGATGTTTGGTCCAGAATTGGCTACCTTACATCAAAATTGTAGGTTCTTTATACATTTCTATTAATTTATTTTTCACAAGTTTAATATTCGTAACTCACTATCTCCCATCTGTTTATGCTTGTTTCCTAATCTCTGCAATCCTAATGGCATTGATAGAGCTATAAGATCTGATTTTTGAATATAAATATGATTATATTTTAGAATGGCATATGATGTTAGAGGGGTTGAGCAGCAAAGGAAGATATTATTTATTTGGGGCTTTGCCTTAGGAAGCGGCGAGCACAGACTGCTCTGTGAATTTCATTTGGTGAAGTACCATCAATTCTTGGAGAGGATACCCTTTTCTTCTTGAATATTCAGTATGATATTCCACTTTAATCCATTTTTTGATATGATGATATCAATTTTCTTTTTATTAAAATCCACCAAATGCCTGCACATGACATACATGTTAATAAGTTTAATTTGAAAAACGAAATCTGCATGCAACAAATAAAAATCCTCAAAACTAAGTTAATACTAAAAAAAATTTGTAGACAATTAAAATTTACTTAGACGGGTAGAGATATAGAAATTGTGATGTAGGAGCATAACTTGCGGAGATCATAACTTTTGATTTGACTGTTGGATCGTTTTGAAATTTTATAGGGTGGTAGATATACATTAGTACTATGCTGGGGTCAACTTGCCTACAAGGTTGTGGCCATTTTGGCACATTTTCGGGCCCGGATTCTTTCATCTAGTGGCCTCAAATTGGCTTCAATTTTTTTTTCCACTTTTGGCTAGGTCTTAGAACTTTAATAACTTTTGTTGTACATGTTAGAATAAGTCAAAATTTTGTGTCAGCCTTAATTTATAAAGGCATATTTGGAACGCAAATTTTGGGACTCATCCGAGTTGTTTTGCTAGTAGGCAATTTTTGGCATTTTAGGGTTTTTAGTGTGGATGTGAAATAAAAGGAGGATTGTAATGATGTAAAAGATCAATGTGGATTCTAGAATGAGAAGAAAGCTATTTTGAAAATCCTGGTTTTTATTTGCAAAGCTTTTATGTGTGTTTTGGAGGTATTTCAACCTCTTGCAGCTGGATTCACATCAAATTGTTTACGTTTCGTCATATTCTTCTCACATGTTTATGAGCACTTTTATAGCTGCAATCTTTGATAAAAATCGTGCAAATACTTGTAAAAAGAGAAATGATTAAATATTTTTTTTGAGATTTGGCCTAAATGCGAATGGAGATTCAAGAACCCAAACACATACAACATACATGTAACCTGAGAACATGTTACATTGAACACACCATGTAGAAAAAGGAGTTGCAAAGAACAACGAAGCCCATAGAATGGTGCAACCAAGTGGTAAGAGACAAAAGTATTGAGTTTGAGTTTCCAAAAATAACAATAAGAGCGGATCATGTTCTTGATATCATTACCTAGTCAAACAATTTACGTGCCAAATGTCTAACATGCTCAAGTTTCCTTGTCATGTGGTAAAAGTTTGTTAATAACATGCATATTGACCATGCAGCTTCATGCCGTGAAATTATACAGGTAAACAAATAATAGTTGGTATTTTTATTTTTTAAATAATAATATATTTAAAGAAAATTATTTACACTACGGGATGTAATAAAAACAACAATAATTAATGGTTGGATTATGTAATTATATATTTATTATTTTAAATTAATACATTAAGTTTAGAAAATTATTAATAATTATATAAATAATGAGAAATATGTTATAAATATAAAAATATATTAATGTTCTCGGTACACACAATAATAAATGTTTTCTATATAATAAGATTCTTTAATATTTATTTTATTTCATTTTTAAAATTTTAAAAATATATATAAATATTATTTTTTTATTAGATAAGGTAAAAAAAGATAGATTTTGAAGGAATTAGGAACCCTGTACAATCGAAAGATAAGAAAAAAAGGCTCAAAGGTGAAACAAATAGGTAACAAAGCCACACTAGGCTTAAGAAGAGACAAAACAACCAACCAAGAAAGTAAAGAAACACCAAAGGAAGAAAGGGCCCCAAGAGACAGGTATATCAAAAAGCCTTGACCACCCGCAGGAGGCAATCCTAACTACCATGGTCCTTTACTCTTTTGTGATATGAGATTCATCTTAATGGGAGAACCTCCACCTTTTCCTTTCTTTTTGCTATTTACCACCTGCCATCCATCACCCCCATTAGGATTTACATTCTCATCAGGGTGAATAGGTAGTCGAATTTCAATCACTTCCTTGTTTGTGGGAGTCTGAAACTGCTTGAGACAAAGTGACAGGGGCAAAAAGGATCCATGCTTGCCCTCTGAAAGATTAGCAAAGGAAGAGGGGGCATCCCCCCCACCTTCTCCTCATGTTTTTTCCTTAATACCATCCGAATCATTTTTAGTATCATTATCTTCAAGTCCATAGACAACAAGATTACCTAGATTAAAATCCTTCCACCAAGAAATGCTTCCTTTGATCTGCTTTTTAACCATGTGACAATCAACAACAAGATGTCCTAAAGCAAAGCATGTCCTGCATCTAAAAGGAAACCCTTCATAATCTAAATTTTGCATCCATATTGAATCCTTTACCTTGAACTCCATGGTATTAAAATATTTGATAATCTGGTATTTCTAAATTATTCAATTTCAAATACAAATATTAATATAAAATTATATTATTTTAAAAAATATATAATTTGGTAAACCAAATTGTATGGTAAATTTTAGTTCTATTTTGTAAATATTGTGAAGTTTCTATGGGGAAGGAGTGGATATGTGTTTTTTCTACTAATTATAATTAGTATATATAAATTGTAGAATATCTACAAAACATAAAAACGAATAAAAGAAACTATCATGGAGATGCCACAAATATTCTACAATTCTTATAAATTGTAGAAATTTTGTAGAATAGTTGTCATAAAAAGTGCTTATGACTACTTCATCGGGTATGCAGACAACGCAATTTAATGGAAATAATTACTAGTGGTCGTTAACCATGAAGGCATTATACAAATCCTAGGATGTGTGGGAGATTATTGAGAATGGGTACTCGGAGTTCATAGATGCGACTACGTATACTGCACTTTCACAGGCAGAGAAAGATGCTTTCAAGGAGTTGCGGATGAAAAATGGAAAAGTTCCTTTCTTTATTCATCAAACCATGCATGAAAACATTCTTCCTAGAGTGGCAACAACCAGTCAAGTAAAAGCCACGTGGGAAGCTCTCCAAGTTACGTATCAAGGTAAGGAGAAAGTAAAAATAGCTACGATGCAGTTACTTCTTAGAGATTTTTAAAATATATCAATGAAAGATTCACATTCCAGAGAATCGTTCTTTACTTTTGTAGTTTGTCTACTAGTCAATCAAATTAAATTCCATGGTGGAAACTATTGAAGATAGAATGATTATTGAAAAATTTCATTGGAATTTGCCTACAAAATTTGATCCTCTATTTTTTGTTATTGAAGAAACTAAGGTTATATGTCAATTTTCAATTGATTAGTTGCATGCATCACTAATAAGTAATGAACAGAGAATAAATAGATCACATGTATTTATATATCAAGCTTTTGCATCTCAGACAAGAGGTATTCATGGAAGAGTAAGAGGAAGATTTAGCCCTAGAGGTAGAGAAATAAGTTCATCTAGAGGACGCAACAATGCTTCATCAAACTCAAGTTGAAGAGGATAGAGTTAAGAGTACAATCATAATACATTTTTTAATTAGAGACATGATAAGATGTTCACTGTCACTACTACACATAAGGACATTATGCTTATCATTGCAATAAAAAGCAGTATGTTCAGAATAGGTAGAATCAAAAGCAGGTTAGAAGTTCTACTCCTAGCTCCATGTTTATTACATGCACAAGGATTTTTGAACCAATACCTTCTTTATCACGTATTGAATGTAATTTATCAAAAGAGAGTCCATGTGATGTATGGTATTTAAATTTTGGTTGTATTAATCACATGTCAAATAACATAGATTTATTTTCTAGTTTGGATGAATCAATGAAGAGTGATGTTACTCTTGGGAATAATAATACAATGTCTGTAAAAGAAAAAGGAACAGCCAGTATTCTAACTAAAATGGGGAAGAAAAAGATTATGCATGATGTTTACTATGTTGCAGGTTTGAAGAACAATCTTATGAGTATTGGACAGTTTGTAAAAAACGAAACAAAGTTTATATTGAAGATAATGAATGCGTAATTGTGGAAAAATCCCCTAGAACTCAGTTGATTGCAAAATTCAAGATCAACAACAATAGAATGTTTCCTTTAAGATTACAACCAAGAAAAAAGAGAAAATAAAATCTCAGCTCAGTTCGTAGCTAAGTCATGCGTTAGGCCAAATAAGTCTTGTGCTAATGCAAATCAATCATGGGCTCAAGAAAAGGAGTCATACACTAAGATAAATGAGTCCCACACTGTGTCCTGTACAAGTGCAAATCAGTCTTGTGCTGAGTCCTGTGATAATACAATTGAGTCCTGCACTCAAGGAACCTAATCAATCTTTCAATCATTTATAAAAGATGAATCATGGATTTGACATCTCAAGTTTGGACATTTAAATTTTAGAGGTTTTGATTTGCTTCACATGAAAAATATGGTAAAAGGTTCACCCTTGATTCAGAAACCATAAAGGGTATGTGAAGGCTGTATTTTGGGGAAGTAACACAGAGAGTCTTTCTCAGTTTGTAAAACAGTAAGAGAAAGTGAACCTTTTGAGATTGTTCACTTATATTTATGTGGACCTATGCAAACAACATCTATTGGAGGTTCATATTTTATGACATTCATTTATGATTAGACAAAGAAAACATGTGTATTTTTAGAGACAAATAAGATGCTTTTGATATATTTCAGCAGTTCAAGGATTTAGTGGAGAAACAAAGTGGATACTACATCAAAGTTCTGATGACGTATAGAGGATGTGAGTATGTTTCCAATGATTTTCTAAGTTTTTGCAAATATTATTGAATCCACAAGCAGTTTACTACCAACTAGTATACACCATAGCATAACGGTGTGGCAGAGAGGAAGAATATAACCATTATAGAAATGGAAAGATGTATGATGAAGGAAAAACATCTTACAAATGAGTATTGGGTAGAAGCAGTAACAACTGTTGTTTACATTTTAAACAGGGGTCTAACAAAAATTGTTAGGAATATGGTTCCTCAATAAGCTTGGACAAATATCAACAAGAGATCTGATTTTTGATAGATCGTGGGATTATCAAAGCCAATTTTTTCTTATGAAGCCATGGTTCCCTCTTTTCAACTCTATTACTAAAAATTTCCAAACCCGACTTGTGTGGATCCAGTTGCCATATCTTCCTCTCTAGTTTTGGGGGGGGGGGGAAGAAATGTTTAACTTCTATTGGGGATTCTTGAGGCAAAATCCTGGATATTGACATAAAGACAACCTTGTACGAATATACTACGTATGCTCGCATCTTGGTCGATTTGAACACCTCAAAGGATTTCCCTGCTTCTGTTGATCTGCATGTTGAGAATAGGATATAGACTCAAAACATTGACTATGAAGGCTTCCCCTTTAGATTTCGGATTTGCTTTTCCCTTGGCCATTTAGCGGTGGATTAAAATTTTGGGAAGAAAAATACCAATAATTGAACTTTGTGGTGGAAGAATGCCGATTCTAGCCATTTGGTTGTAAATATTCACTCAGATTCAGAGTCAGAAGAGGG
This sequence comes from Taxus chinensis, assembly GCA_019776745.2. NCBI lineage: Eukaryota > Viridiplantae > Streptophyta > Pinopsida > Cupressales > Taxaceae > Taxus > Taxus chinensis. Next base: position 232,473,123 of record CM034152.1, on the reverse strand, counting down.
ATCTAAGGATGAGGAAGTGGAGGCTCCTGCGCAAGAGATAATCACCCCTTCTTCTACCTCTGTAGAGAAGGATTCTTCTCCCTGCGTCGGTTTGGAGTCTTTTTTCCTTCCTCCTTCGGGGATACTCAATGAGGTGGGTGAAAATAATATTGAAATTTGTATACTAGTTCACTCAAATGAAAATGTTAATCCAAATACCAGTGATGATTGGTCTATTGTGAATAGAAGAAAGAAAGGGAAGGTTAATGACTCCTTTAAGACGTGTCTTCATTCCCATGGGAAGAAGTCTCATGGTTAGTGTTCCTTATGCATTTGTTTTGTTGTTAGTTGGACTTCTGTTTATTGTTTCTTTGTACCACTGGAAGACGCAGCTCTTCATGTTCCTCATTGTTATTTTTTTTGTCTCCACTTTCTCTCATTGTAACAGAGCAAGGACCCCTCAACCCTTTTTTTTACCTTTAATAAAAAAACAAGCTTGGACTAACAAGAAACACATTGTTTCTCATTTTAGAATTTTCGGTTCTTTGGCAATGTACATGTGCTTGATGATCTAAGGAAGAAGTTAGACAATAAATGAGAAAAGTGAATATTTGTTGGTTATTCAGAGAATACAAAAGCATACAAGTTATATAATCTAGTCACGAGAAATGTTGTCATCAACAGAGATGTACAATTTATTGAAAATGAAGCATGCGATGGAAGTATAGAGAAAACAGTTAGTATAACAACAACTATTTCTCATGATGATATGGTGGATGAAACTTTAAATTAGTATGGTACTATATGTTCTGCTAATATTGGACATGCATCTCAAGTTGTAGCATAATATATACCTCCATCTATAGTCGGAGGTCTCCAAGATTTCAGTCATCTTCAACCATGCAAGATACACCAGAAGTAACTCTTTCACCACAATACAGTCCATCATCTGATAGCCCTTTGCAGTGGAAAACAAGAAGTCTTAATGACATTTATAATGTTGATATAACTAATTCTTTTTTAATTTTTGTATTAGTTTTTCAAGCTGCAGATCCAATATATTTTGAAGAGGCTATAAACAAAGAAGTTTGGGTTCAAGCAATGGATGGTGGGATAGATGCTATAAAGAAGAATCAGACATGGGAGTTGGTGGATCTTTTAAAAGTAAAGGACATGATAGGAGTGAAGTGGGTCTACAAGAACAAGTACAACGATAATGGTAAATTACAAAAACATAAAACAAGGCTGGTTGGAAGAGGTTTTACGTAACAATATGGATTGGATTACAACAAAACATTTACACTAGTAGCACATTTGGACATGGTAAGAATGGTCTTAGTAATTGCAGCTCAAAACAAATGGCCTATTTATCATATATATGTAAAATAAGCATTCTTGAATGGTTTTCTTGAAGAGGAAGTTTATGTGAATCATCTACAAGGTTATGAGATTAAAGGTGATGAAGGAAAGTTATACAGGTTGAGAAAAATGCTCTATGGTATCAAGTAAGCACCTAGAGTTTGGTACAGTAGAATTGATTCTTATTTGATACAAAATGGCTTCAGTAGGAGAAGTGACGAGCCTACCTTTTATACCAAGATAAATGAGCAAGGTAAGATTCTGATTATTTGTTTGCATGTAGATGATTTACTCATTACTAGAAATCTATCTACAGAATCATTCAAATCAGCCACAAGGAAAGAATTTGAGATAACAGACCTAGGTCTTATGCATTACTTTTTTGGTAGTGAAGTTCTACAATCAGGATATGGAGTTTTTATTTCACGAGAAAAGTATGCAAATGATGTTTTGAAGAGATTCAACATGTTGAATTGTAAGCCAACGCCAACACCAGTTTTAGTAGGTTTGAAGTTAAGAAAAGTTGACAATGGATCATTGGTGGATCCAAATTTGTTCAAAAGGTTAGTTGGAAGTCTTATGCATTTGGTGGACACAAGGCCTGATATTATGTATGGTGTGAGCCTCATATCAAGTTTCATGGAATATCCAAAAGATTCATATTGACAAGCTAGAAAAAGGATTTTGAGGTATGTGTGTGGAGCAAAGAATCGTGTAATTCTCTATTCAATTTCAGATGAGTTCAAAATCATAGGTTATATAGACAATGACAGTGCTGGTAGTATAGATGACAGAAAAAGCACATTCGGCTATACTTTTTATTTTGAAATAGGAGTGGTTTCATGAGCATCAAAGAAACAACCCATTGTCACTTTATCTTTAGCAGAGGTAGAGTATGTAGTAGCAACAAGAGTAAGCATGTCAATCTGTGTAAATGAGAAGAGTTTGGGAAGATTTGAGACAAAATCAAGAGGACACTAGGACATGGGGCTTATGTGATAAGTCAGCTTAAGGTACACCCTTGTCCTAAAAATTATGATTTTCACAAGTACCCAAGTGCACCCTAACCATCCGAGCTAGACCCCCAACCAAATCAGGGTGTTAGTTACCAACATCAGAATTTTGTCCTGACATTTTGTAAATCCGAACTATCAGTTAGCTGATATTTTTTACAAATGGATCTCCTCAGCATAATTGCCAAGTAGCCGACACACCTTTATGAAGTTGTTTGACCGAGTCAATCAATATTGGAATACGACAGTGACTGAGAAAGAGGGGGTTGAACTAAGCTCCATAATAATGAAAGCTTTTACTTTAAAATTAATTTGCTTTGTATGGAAAATACATGTCAATTTCTAACTCATAAATCAAGTCACACTTAACCATTGTGAAGTTTGTTTAGTTTCATGAAATCAATAGCTATTCACAAGAGCATAGATGCAATTCTATTTTAGAACACGAGATATAATGTGGGAAACCCTCAAGGGGGAGAAAGACCCACTAAACTTCTGCATAGCATTACACAACACAAAGGACTGTATGAATATTACACGTCACAAGAGATTCTAGTTTAATGAGACACCAACCCCACAAGGAGCATTTCGAACCCCTAAGTTTAGGAAGGGCATTTTTTATACAAGAGAAGCCAACCCCTAGTTGTAGTAGGAAACTAGGACACCAATCCTACAATAGAGGCTACAACCCCCCATTGATGTACCAAGCACCAAGTTCAGCCATTATAAAGAGTCGAATGTCATCTCTGATAGAAGAAATTCATTGCTGCAACAACTAGATGCTAACTCTTCTAAAGCTCACTCTCCTCTCTATCTCTCTCAAACATTTTACTCTATTTTGCCTTTCATTGCACAAGCCTTCATAATCCTTCTACAGTTGATTTCACATCTTGCCCTAGGAACAACCATCACCTTCTCCCTCTCTAAATTCAGACATCACATACTCATTGCCCTCTCAACATAGGTCACAAGGACCTTCATCATTCCTGCAATCTCCCTCCTAGTGATCTACTTTTCCTCACACTCACAACTAGCTCAAATGTAGCTCTCTATATCTAGCCTTTAAACCCTTCGCTTGGTCATAAAACATGTAGGTCGGCCTAAATCATATGGTAAAAGTGACACTTAAAGACATGCATCCCTTAAGAACATCACATCATGAAGAACTCCATCCATAATGACCATAGGTAGGTATGCCACCATCATTGCCATTTTATTTTTCTTTCATTCTAGACCTCCATTAGGACACATACCTGTTATAGTTTTAAAACCCCAAATATTTTAGTAATTCTTCTTTGGCGATCATTTGAAGGAATGTTCCCTTTTTAGAGGGTAAACCAACTTCACCCAGTATGGAATTACACTTAGTTTTGTTTAATTTAAGATTGTCAGCAACCTCCATACAACCATAGTTCAACACTCAGTAACAACATCTCATAGTTAACTTTGAAACCTACTTGAGACCATGCTCATATTTTGAATGCTACCCTCAAAATTGGCCTTCAATAGAACAGGTCATAACTTGCTACAAATCTTATCAAAAACTCAATGTAATGATATAGGTCATTGGAAAGCTCTTGCCAGTGTCAATGATACATCACATCATAAGTTTTAGCGATAAAGCCATAAGAACCACATGTAGCACCTCCAAAACTGCTGTTGGTACTCGAACTGTATCCAAACTGGTGTAACAACCCAGATCCTCATATATTATGAGATGAGATACACTTGACCTCCTAAAGACTTAACCAAGCTAAAACCATCATGGACATGAAGGTACAACTCCCGTGCTTAAATAAATGGTAAATTAGTCAATACGTCCAGATAGATGAACTTGTCCACAGGATCATATATACTTTAGATTAGGTAAACTTGCCTTGGTTTTGAGTGGGCCCACATACAACTCCGTATACAATCTGAAGTAAGGATAAAGCACCTAGAGATCACAGTTGGCAGTCCTCTACCAACATCCAATCAAAACTTTTGCAATAAACAATCAATTTTGGGTCACTGAGTGACTCATTTTCAAACCAAGTCGCTAAAACCCAAAGGAAACTAGGGTTTCAAGATAAGAAAAAATGACGAACCATGACCTTCTTAGACAAAGATTGAATGACATAAAAATCCGCTGACGAATGCAACACAACCTCAATTCGCACATTCCGAACTCCCAATCTCCATGGGTTAGACTAAAGTCCACCTACCCTCAACATCCCTTATCGCAGTGGCCCCAGATTGAGGTCCACATGCAAAGCATGATGCACTCCCCAACGAGCATCTGAAAGTCAACTTTTAGCTCAAAAACTCACCTTTGCAAACCTAGTTTAGGCAATGGGACTCACCTATCTTGCAAAATCTTCATCACCTTGATAGCCTGAAATTTGACAGATCCACGCCATCATATCAACCTGCCACTTCACCATGGGAGTCCCCAATACTTATTGGATGCATGCACAGCACCTAATTACGTCTCCAAATTTTGACATTTGAACTATGACTCTACGCCTTATGACTTACATCCGGCCTATCACTCTTCCAACAGTTCTTCCCCGTCTTGCAAAGCCACCTAGACTCCATGCCACTGCATACACCATGAATGTGGCCTTGTATACCTTCCTACACTCTTGTTATCATCCTCACAACAGCCTCCTACACATGCTCATCCTCGGTCTTACCTTGATCAGCCTGCTCTACTCCGCTACTTCATGTTATGTATATCCTAGGTCTAGGTGTCATCTATGCCTAGACCATGACTTGTCTCAACTCATTGCTCTCAAGTGAACTGACCTCTGTCAACTGATCTTACAGATTCTCACCATGGCTAACACTTCTGAATATCATCACCCTAAACATGTTAGGCATTTTTCGTAGATAATCGATGATTTTTCTATTTCTATTGCTCTGAAGCCCATTTGCATACACGATGTTTGCAAAGTTGACCATTTTGGGCACCATGAGAACATGCATATGCACCATTGATGCACTATCAATGGCGAAGGCTAACCTGGATGCCAGATTCTCCATTTGCCAATAGACACTCTCATACTGGCTCAATGAAACACCCTATGACATCATCATGCACTCAAGCCTGACATCAACGTACCAGGTACAATGGCACATTGTCCAACCTATGACTGCCCGGAAACGGTCGGAAACGTACCCTCAGGCTGTACCAGGGTACGGCCTGGGTACGGAAAACCATACCAGGTACTGGTACGGGACTGTCGAAACACTGTGGGTACGTTTGGAAACGTACCTGCGTTTTTTAATCACGCGTTTTTCAAAACGCAAAACTCATAAAAACGTCATAAAAAAAGCATGTATTTTTTATTTTTTGACAAGTTTATATATCTAACCTAACCCTAAACGACCCCCCTAAACACTTATATAAACACCCAATCCCTCTACTTTTTTTTCTCACACTCAATATTTCGTTATATTTGATATTTTGCTTGAGCTTGAAAGAGAGAGAGAGAGAGAGAGAGGTTGAAGGAGAAAGGAAAGACCTTGGAGGAGAGAAAAAGAGCTTGGAGGAGAGAGTGATTGAGCTTGAAGGAGGAAGAGAGAAGGAGAAGTAAATCTAAAAACATCCAGGAGGATTTTTCCAGGTATTTTACATGCATTCAAGCATTTTTTTTTTCTTTTGACTCTTGAGTCTTGAGCAATGTTTCATTGTTTTGTATATGAATTATGAATCAATGATCAATATCATGAATGATGTGTTTCAAACACATCATTCATGATTATTGATCATGATCTAAATTTATTTTTAATATTTAATAATTTATTTATTTATACGGTTATTAAAATATAATATATTATTAATTTTTCCGTATTTTAAGTTTAATAGTGAAGTTTTATTTAATTAAACGTCTACCCTTTGTGTATGCTCTCACCTCGCACCATTTATGGCTAACTTGGTGATCAGAATTAGAGATTGACGTGTAGGACTAACTGTTTAATTTTTTTAGTTAGTTATGTGTTCGTTTTTTTGAAATTTTAAAGTTTAAAATTGAATTTGTTAAAAATTTAAACGTCTACCCTCTGTGTATGCTCTCACGTCGCACCATTCGTGGCGAACTTGTTGATCAGAATCAGAGAATGACGTGTATGGGTCAACAAATTATTTTAATATTTATTATTTAGCAATGTTTTAAAAAATATCTCTTATTGTAGGTTATTGAATTAATCCTACAATCATGGCATTCAGTTCAGCTTCAGTGGGACAAGAAGGGGATAATGTTTCGGGTGGTATGGCAGTGAAAATGGATCCAAATTATCCTTTATGGAGACATGTGGAAGTGATAGAGTTAGTTGTCGGTGGTGGTGTCCGTGTTTGGACGTGTCCCCATTGTGCCGCCACATTTAAATCCTCATATACCCGTTTGAGAGCTCATCTGACTGGGGCATCGGGGACGGGTATTAGACCGTGTAGGAAGGTGGAAAAGAAAACCATAGCCATGTACCTAAAAGAGCAAGAGGATGCAAACATTGAAGCAACAAGAACTCGCTCTAGAACTGTTTCTTTACAACAGAGGTCCATGGGAAAACAACCAGCACCAACACCATCATTTCATCCTTTCATTGAGACCCATGCTGAAACTATTCCAGATGATGATCCTTTTGATGCAGATACCTCAGGGCCATCAAGCAAGAGAACAAAAGGCCCATTACAAAAAGCATTTAATACCGAGAAGAGGGATATTGCAGATGAATTGGTGTCTCGGTGTATATTTACATGTGGACTATCATTCAATGTCTTGAGATCACCTTATTGGCAGGTGAGAAAGGCATTAATGAGGCACCACAAGGGTATACAAGCCCTAGCTATAATAAGGTTCGCACATCTCTTTTGGCAAAAGAAGTGCAACACATTCAGACATCTCTACAACCAATTAGAGATTCTTGGACTGATTCAGGAGTCTCTATTATATTAGATGGATGGAAAGACTCCAAAAACAAACCTCTCATCAACATTATTGCAGTATGCCCTAAAGGGCCAATGTTTCTGAAGGCTGTTGATTATGTGGGGGGAAGTAAAAGATTCCCAATTCATTGCAAATATTCTCATTGAGGCTATTGAGTCAGTGGGTCCGCAGAGGGTTGTCCAAGTCATCACGGACAATGCCAAAAATTGCAAGGCAGCGGGATTGATAGTAGAGGGTAGGTATGAGCACATATTTTGGACACCATGTGCAATACACTCCCTGAATCTAATGATGTAGAAGATTGGGAAAATTGCATGGATTGAACAAATATACACGGAGGCAAACGAGATTCAGATGTTTGTCACCAACCATCACATGTCTCAAGCCATATTCAGAATTTTTTTCAAAGTTGGAGCTATTGAAGGTAAAGGAACAATTCATTTTAAATTTAATATTTGATTTTAAATTTTTAAATCAATTTCAAATTGTGTTGTTATTGAATTGTTTCCATTCTTTTTTAATAGGTTGTTGAGACTAGGTTTGCCTCTCACACACTCGTCTTGAGACTTGTGAAGGTGAGACGTGCTTTGAGCATGATGGTGATTGATAATGTTTAGACCATCTGGAGGCAATCTCAAACAGAAAGAGCCCAAAGAATAAAATCATGGATCTTTAATGAGCATTGGTGGGAAAAAGTTGAATATTTGTTGAGTTTCACAGAGCCTATTTTGAGTATGATACGATTCGTTGACAAAGATAATGCTTGTATTGGAGAAATATATGATGGCATTGACTCCATGCTTGAAAAAATCCATGATATCATACAAGCCAAAGAGCAAGACCCTGAGGAAAATTTTTACAATGAAGTTAAAAATGTGATCGTGAGATGGTGGAACAAAATGACCACCCCATTACATCTCCTTGATTATGCTTTAAATTCCAAATATTACAGTAGTGAAATAGTTGGGAGAGCTGGTAGACAGTGACCATATGATGACCATGAGGTTGCAAATGGGACGAGGTCAGCATTCAGGAGGTTGTTTCCTAATCCAGCTACATCACTTGCAGTCCGCCAGGAGATGTCGATGTTTGTAAATGGACAAGGTAGCATGGGTGAGATAGAGGCTATTTGTGACAAACCCACCATGGATCCAATCACGTGGTGGACTTGTCATGGCCATGATGCCAAGTTCTTACGACCAGTTGCGATCAAATTGCTCTCACAGGTATAAAGTTTGTAACTTGTCATTTGATATTTTAATTACCAATTACGAATTAAAATTCAAAATGATATCATTCTTTTTTTTAATTAATAATATTAATACTTTATTTTTTGTGACAGGTGGCTAGTAATTCTTCTGCAGAGCGCAACTGAAGTACTTATGGCTTCATCCACTCAGCCAAACACACCATGTTGGCATCAAAGAAGGCCGAAGATCTAGTATACGTTCATTCTAACTTGCGCCTCTTAACCCACAAGACACAAGAGTATACTAGTGGTCCTAACAAGCTTTGGAACCTCCAACCTGAAAACACGGACTTTGAAGTTTCTACTGCTTGTTTGGCCAATGTTTCACTTCTTGGCGACGATGAGGAACTTCTAGGGAGCCCTTCACAAGGGTTCGAAAGTGGAGCTAGTGGGGGTGGAGCTACAAGTGGCATCCATGAAGATGATTTTGACGATCATCTAGATGATATGCTCTAGAACTTAGAAGTTGAGAACTTGAATATATTATGTTATTTACTATCATGTTTTGAACATTATGTCATTATGAATCAATACAAACTCAAGTCTCAATTCTCAAAGTATTGGAATTTCAATTTTGTTTTTGTGTTCTATGAATGATTTTAAGTTGTATGAATCTATGAATATTAAATTTTTCAATAAGTATGCAATGTATGAGAATTCAATTTCAATAAGTATGCAAATGCTTCTTTAAATTTATAATTTATATACATATTTATATATTTATATACATATATATATAAAACGTACCCAAAAGCGTACCCAAGATTTTTAAAAATTTTCCGTATCGGCGTACCGTACCCGTACCCGTATTCGTACCCGTACCCGTATCCAGACTGTCTAGTAAACAGTTATTAACAAACCCATGGATCGAGCTATCCCCAAAAACACTTCGGTCTCCCACAATTCAAAGGGGAGTTCTATGAGACGAATCCAAATAGGGAGAGTCTAAAATGTAAATTTCTAAAGAAACTTAGGCCTCTAGTGATAGAGGGAAAGAACATACTTTCCATACAACCATGGTGTACCTTGCAGGACCTCGATCAGATTCTCTTCATTTTGAAAATAGAAAAAGAAGCCTTCCCATGCAAGAGCCCGCACCTCCACCTTGCATTCCCATTTCCTTTTACACCGATCTGTAACAAAATCTATGTTCAGCCTAAGTCTCGTAAAACATCCTAAAGCTGTAAACTTGAATATTTCCTTAGCCTTATTGACCACCGCCTGCGGCACCATCAAATGAGGATCAACATCGGGCCAGGTGGGAATCAGTTTCAGTGGTTCATAATCTCACATCCTACGTTGAAGGAACCTTTGTTGGATCCCCTATCACCTTCTCTGACCCTGTCAAAGGACCATCGTCCCCCTCACGTGCTCCCTCCGCAAATCCCTTCGCAGCTGATTGTTTTATTACCATGCACTAGGGAATCTCGAATAAGAGGTGTTTGACAATGCGAA
>CM034152.1:231796489-231844355 GCA_019776745.2 Taxus chinensis | reverse complement strand
CATCTTTCTTTGTCATAAAAACATTCACTCGAACATGACATGTGATGCTAACAAAAATTTCCCATCATGAATTATAAGTATGGCAGCAATATAAAATGGAGGAGAGAATGTCATCATACCTGCATTGATTTGTTCCCCACATGTCTACCTTCCCATGCCAAATGAGGAGTGATCAAAACATCCACCATTTTACCAATTTTGCACTCATAATTTTTGAGTTGAAACCAGCATTTTTTCTTCTCCTCAAGATTCAACCAAGTGAAGCCTTTTCCACTTGGATTTCAACACATCTTGAATGGTGTTCACAAAGGAATTCTTCGTAGCTCGGTTACCCATGCGCATGGAACCATAAATTGTTTTGTCTCTTCTGTCATTGTTCTGAACAGAACCAAACAAAGCTTAAAATGTCAATTCATTTTTTCAGTGAAGAAGGGTTTCCAGCAAACCTTCCCTTCCCTCAACATGCTTCAACACCCTGTCCACATTTAACTTTCAATTCATCACCTTCAACACATTTTTAGTATTAACCAAGAATGAGCAATATTTACTTATGAGTTGATTTTTGGAGGAATGGGTGCAAGTTTCATGGCCTTAGATCTCTTGACACAATTCTTTTCCTCAATGACTCCTCCTATATTGTTCATATGAGAATTCTGAGCTATTTCACTTCACCCTCTTGATCCTCAAGCTTTCCTTCATCCTTTGCTTATGCTCCCAATTTTCCTTAGTACTGTCAACATGTAACCATTAGAATTCAAAGGAAAAATTATGGACAATTAAAATTTATTAACCATTCCCTTCCTCTTGGCGTTTCTTGAGAAATTTCTTTTTGTTCTTGTGCTCCCTTAGGGCTGTAAGAATCAAACGGTGAGGGTTCACCTTTGGCCATTGCGGTGGGTTGATTCTAAATCTGCCCAAGGGTGCTCCTTTTATAACAGCTGATGCCCATAATATCTTCTTACTCTATTTCCATCCGGTCATGGAGAACTTAGCGTTTGGTCCCCTCATTCACAAACAACTTCCTGATTTTTGTGTGGCATGTGAGTCTATGCTTGACCTAGGCCTTCATTGATTCACTCCAATGAATGCATGAGTGAATAGCCTCACAAAATCTACCCTTGGTAGGCCATTATATTTGTCATAAACTTGCAGAGATGTTGCTCCACCTGTGGGCCTTGTTATTCCTCTAGAATAACTCTTCCCTAGGAAGGGAAAAGTGACTTTCTAACCCTCCTCACACTGATCCATTGATTTATATGTAATGTAGACCCTCGTCAGATACCACACTACTTTGAACCCTAGATTCAATGATCTTTTGGAGGGACAGGGATACGACTTGAAAATCCATTGTCTACAAGTCTCTCTTGGCCGACACTTAATTTATAACTTTAAGCTTCGTGAGAGCCATGATCAGCTATGCTACCTTCTTTCTCTTTGGGGTGGTCCTCTTTTCTTCTTCTTGTAATAGAGAAAACCCTTACTACCTTCTTACATTAACCTGGTCTTTGATTAATCGAGCTTAAATACCACTGCAGTATCCATTTTGGGAATAAAAAACTGAAATTTAAGGGGGAATTTAGTTCAAACTCCAATACAAAAAGCAAATCTGGATTTTTATGACAGAAATTGATAGAAGACCAGAAAATTAATCTCAAGCCTAGCGACTAGGAGGGAGAGGAGAGAGTAAAATCACAGTAAGAAACACTCAAAATTATTAGAAGTTAGTCCTTCGATTTCCTTGATTTTAAAGCCAAAAAGTGGTGTGACCAAATCATCAAATCAGAATTATGGAATTATTATGGCACAAAAAAAAGCTGATGAAACTTGTAAATTCAATAAATATTAAAAAAAAGGAATTCCTCCACATAAATGAATACTAACAATGATCATTGTAAAAATACCAGGCATCAAATGAGACCAATCTCATAATTTACAACCATGGAAATCCTCTAACATTGATCCCAAATCTCTAATATGAGTAGATAAATTGCCCCAATGCCAATAAAATCAAAATATTGAATATTCTCGCAAAGATTGCATTAATTCTTCACTCTCAATCAATTGTGAAGGGTTGTCGTCTTCAAACAAACCAACTACAAGGGTTTTGTCCTTTAGTAAAACCAAAATTAGGGTTTTTCATCCTCAAGTGGAAAAAAGGGGGGGGGTAGAGAAACATGGAGCAACAAGTTACAATGCCAAATAGGAAAATGCCACTTAAAAATAGATACTCAAAATCAGCCCTCTGAGATTCTTTTTAAATACTTTGGCGCGAAACGCTTCGAATAGAAAAGGCCAACTCTTAAAGTCAATCTTTTACTCTTTTAATGGCTTTTAAAGGCATAAAAACCAACTGACTTGCTAAGGAAAAAACACATGCTAAAATGAAACATTTAAAATTTAAAAACAAATGTTTAATGAAATCTCAATGATCTCTCAACCTCCTCTACTCTTTTCCATTAGAGAAGGACTGGAAATAATTCCAATTGTGATTCTCAAGTGGGGAAAAAGGGACATTACATATAAGAAGCTAAGGCCATTTTTCCCTCACCGGGCTCATAGAAACCCTGATTTAGGGTTTTAGAACTCTTTCACCATATTCTCAGTAATAAAAGAAGTGTTTCAAGAGTTGAAATATATGAAAATACTCTATAGGATATCCTCTCAAGATTCAGAGGTTCTTGTGTTTTAAATTTACTAGAGAAAATATATATGTGACAGTTTTTTTTGCGAAAGCAGGTATATCCGTTATGTTGGGTGAGAAGGAAAAAAAATTTCAAGTGGGCAAATTAGGGGCTCTACCAACGTTCACAAGGCTACGGGCCCTCTAAATTTAATGGTGAACTCCCCTTATTGAAAGTAAACTAAATCCTTAATCTATCTAAATGTTGTGGGTGGCCTTATTGGTTGGGTATCACACAGGGACAGTCCATGACCTATAACAAAGGCTTGTACAAGGTAGAAGGGAGGAAAATCACAAACGATGAAGGGAAGGAGAGAAATCAAGAAAGGAAGATTATTGTTGTGATAGATTGCTGAGATCACACCCAAAAACAACATAGTTTACATTAAATATAGACGAAAGCAACAATGAAGTTAGCGGGATTGGAAGAAACTAAAACACACAGTCTTCCTATTATCCTTTACGAAAGATACGAGATCTTGAATCACTATGCTGCAAATTGCCATAAATGAGAAGTGGAAGAAACAAAAGATGTTCATACTAAAGATCACTATCCTTGATACTTTTACACAGGTTTACAAAAAAAGGGAAAATAATAATTGGAAGAAATTGTAGCTTTTATCTTCATGTGCATTGTGACACAAAGTTCACAACATATAACAATCCACACATTCCTACATCTTAGAGAAAGTAGATCCCACTATTCCTGATTAACTTTTACACAAGCTTTACAAAGCAAGGAAAAGAATAATTGGAGAATTGTACTTTATTTCAGTTGCATTGGTGACGCGAAAGTTCAACAACAGATCACAATCCACTATGGCTATGATTATGGGTCTTCAAAATCTAAGTCCCCTGGACCTTGGAGAGGCCATCCCAATTATAGCAACAAAAATTGTCCTTTACACCTCCCTTCATATGACCTTCATTTACATGATTCCACTTATGACCTTTCATTTTCGATGAATTTAAGCATTGCTCTTATATTTGAGAAAATACTTTTACAAATTAAAACATAGGTCGCTTTAGTGAATAGATGAAATACAATGATTATCCACGATGAGGAAAGTAGAAGAGGGTTTAGAGAAGAGGGGCAAGAATGGAGGGGGAGAGAAGGAAGAATTCTCCTGAGAATAAGTAGGGATAGCTTTGTCTTCGATGAAGATAGTCAACGGGATGATCAAAACCTCTGAAGATGCATGGACCACCCTGGAACACAAATGGTGTTCAAAAACATTATTCTAAGATTTACTGATCGCACGCTCGGAGAACACCGTGCATTGATCATGATGACCCCTCCTTGAAATTGTGGCTGGATGATGAATCCTTGACTCATTAAAGTGTTATGACCAACTCACTTTGAATCACCCAGTTCTCTGGAGAGATGAAGATGAGCTACTGCTACACCTCATTGTAAGCTCTGTTTCACCTCTTATACAATTTGATTCAAGATGATGTTTTTTAAGGACCTTTGTTGAAAGCTCTCGTTCCTCTGTTTTGAGCTAGGAAATCATGTCGTTATAGGTTAAGGTTTGTTAAAAGTGCCCAAAAACCCACAGAACTATGAAGTGAAGCAAAGCCATATGCAAATGTTTAGCTCTCAAAAATGACGAATTTTATTTAGCAGGTTAGGACTCGCAACCTGTGCGACTAGGAGGGAGAGAGTAAAATCCACAGTAGAAACACTCAAAATTATTAGAAGTTATTCCTTCGATTTCCCTTGATTTTACAAGCCAAAAAGTGTGACCAAATCATCAAATTCAGAATTATGGAATTATTATGGCACAAAAACAGCTGAAACTTGTAAATTCAATAAATATTAAAAAAAAAGGAATCTCCACATAAATGAATACTCAAAATGATCATTTAAAAATACCAGGCATCAAATGAGACCAATATCATAATTTTACAACCATGGAAATCCTCTTAAAATTGATCCCAAAATCTCTAAATGAGTAGATAAAATTGCCCAATGCCAATAAAAATCAAAATATTGAATATTCTCCTCAAATATGCATTAATCTTCACTCTCAATCAATTGTGAAGGGTTGTCGTCCTTCAACAAAACCACTACAAGGGTTTTTGTCCTTCTAGTAAACCACACATTAGGGTTTTTCATCCTCAAGTGGAGAACATGGAGCAACAAGCTTACAATGCCCAAATAGGAAAATGCACTAAAATATAGATACTCAAAATCAGCCCTCTGATATTCTTTTATAAATTCCTTTTGGCGCCAACGCTTCGAATAGAAAGGCCAACCTCTTAAAGTAATCTTTTACTCTTTAATTGGCTTTTAAAGTGCATAAAACCCAACTGACTTGCTAAAGGAAAACACATGCTAAAATGAAACATTTAAAATTTAACAAACAAATGTAAATGAAATCTCAATGATCTTATCAACCTCCTCTACTTCTTTTCCATAGAGAAGGAATGGAAATAATTCCAATTTCTGATCCTCAAGTGGGAAAAAGGGACATTACATCATAGAAGAAAGCTAAGGCATTTTCCCTCCTACCGGGCTCATAGAAACCCTGATTTAGGGTTTTAGAAATCTTTCACCATATCTCAGTCATAACAGAGTTTCAAGAGTTGAAATATACTGAAAATACTCTATAGGATATCCTCTTCAAGATTTCAGAGGTTTCTTGGTGTTTTAAATTTACTAGAGAAATATATATGTGACAGTTTTTTTTGCAGCAGTGTATATCCGTGTTGGTGAGAAAAAATTTCAAGTGGGCAAATTAGGTGTCTCTACCAACGTTCACAAGGCTACGCCCCTCTAAATTTAATGGTGAACTCCCCTTATTGAAAGTAAACTAATCCTAATCCTATCTAAATGTTGTGGGTGGCCATATTGGTTGGGTATCACACAGGGACAGTCCATTGAACCTATAACAAAGTGCTTGTACAAGGTAGAAGGGAGGAAAATCACAACGATGAAGGGGAAGGAGAGAAATCAAGAAAGGAAGATTATTGTTGTGAGTAGATTGCTGAGATCACACCCAATAACCAACATAGTTTCACATTCAATATAGACGAAAGCAACAATGAAGTTAGCGGGATTGAAGAACTAAAACACAAAGTCTTCATATTCATTTACCGAAGATACGAAGATCTTGCATCACTATGCTTGCAAAGTGCATAAATGAAAGAAGTGGAAGAAACAAAAGATGTTCATACTAATAGATCACTATTCCTTGATTAACTTTTACACAAGTTTTACAAAAAAAGGGAAAATAATAATTGGAAGAAATTGTAGCTTTTATTTCATGTGCATTGGTGACACAAAGTTCAACAACATATCACAATCCACACATTCATACATCTTAGAAAGTAGATCACTATTCCTTGATTAACTTTTACACAAGCTTTACAAAGCAAGGGAAAAGAATAATTGGAAGAATTGTAGCTTTATTTCATGTGCATTGGTGACTCGAAGTTCAACAACAGATCACAATCCACTATTGCTACTGATTAATGGTTCTTCAAAATCTAAAGTCCCCTGGAATGGAGAGGCCATCCCAATTTATAGCAACAAAAATTGTCCTTTCACCTCCCTCATATGACTCTTCATTTACATATTCCACTTATGACCTTTCATTTTCGATGAATTAAGCATTGCTCTTATAATTTGAGAAAATACTTTTACAAATTAAAAATAGGTCGCTTTAGTGAATAGGATGAAATACAATGATTATCCACGATGAGGAAATTAGAAAGAGGGTAGAGAAGAGGGGCAAGAATGGAGAGAGAATGGAAGAATTCTCCTAAGAATAAGTAGGGATAGCTTTGTCTTCGATGAAGATCTTGTCAACGATGATCAAAACCTCTGCATGATGCATGGACACCCTGGAACACAAAATGAGTGTTCAAAAACATTATTCTAAGATTTACTGATGCACGCTCGGGATGAACACGTGCATTGAGCATGATGACCCTCCTTGAAATTTGGCTGATGAACTCCTTGACTCATTAAAATTGTTATGACCAACTCACTTTGAATCACCCAGTTCTCTGAGAGATGAAGATGAGCTAACTTGCTACACCTTGTAATGCTCTGTTTCACCTCTTAATACAATTGAATTCAAGATGATGTTTTAATGACCTTTGTGAAGCTCTCGTTCCTCTGTTTGAGCTAGGAAATCATGTCGTTATCGCGTAAAGTGCCCAAAAAACATAAATATGAGTGAAAGCAAAGCCATATGCAAATGTTTTGCTCTCAAAATGACGAATTTCTATTTTTAGCAGGTAGGACTGCAACCTGTTATTTTGGGATATCTTATCTGTTTTTCTCCAATTTAACCTATTGAACTTCCTAACATATTCCGTACTCTTTTGTTGCTGAGGCATTACTATATTTATCACATTTCTATTTTTCACAAGTTTTTTTGGAACCTTCTACTTTGGGAAAGATGTCATTTTTTTGCCTTACTTTCCATTTTGCATCTTTCTTGCTTGTCTTTAGTGATAAAACTTGGAAATGGGGGGACCTACAATTTATAGCATGTAGAAGAGCGTAGGATATGATATTTTATAAAGTGGAAAAAATGGCCTCATTTTGAGATAGAGGTGACACTTTTGGATTCGTTTCATCATCATGATCTTCTGCTCCAATTTTCATCATGATTTGCTTACTGGAAAGCTCAGAAATAAATAACGAAATTTTCCGCATAGTGAAGCTTCAGACACAAAGCTACCATGGCAGCCATTAATGGATTCTTGAGCTTTATGAAGCTTTTACTCCCCATCTCTAATTGATGGAAAATTAAATTTTTTGTGATGGTTTTTTCCTCTAGATGTTCCGTACAAAATTTTTGCTCTACCCGTTTATCAGATCAACGAAAAACTGAGGAAAATAAAGCTAGGGAACAAAATTTGATTTCAAAGGAATTAGTGGTTTGAGGTACCTTTGAATTTTTATTTTTTTTCAACATGAAAGAGTTTGGGAGAGGAGGATTTTCCCAAAGTTTCACGGAGTTTTGATGACTGCTTTGGGAGATACAAGCATTTTCTCTTCTGGAGCTTAGGGTTTCTCGCAGCTCACTCTCATGGTTTTTTCTTGGAAACCTCTTCTTTTCTAGTTGTAGCAACTTCGAAGGATGATGAAAATATTATGGAGGTGTTTAAGAAGGTGTGGCAGCAGCAGGAATGGAGGATTGAAGGATTTTTTGACAGTTGGAGAAAACATGTGCATGTGTGAAGGAAGAAGTCGGTAGCAACACGACACTTAGAATTTTTGCATATTTTGAAGGTTGGATATGAGCGTACTTTTTTGCACCAATTGTTGTTGCATTTGGTGCAAAACAGTGTGCCCTAACCTGATTTGGGCCATTTGGCGGAGCGTGATTGGTCAGAGCAGGCGTTGGGAAATGAAGCCTATTGAGCTTAACTTGCGAGAAAGTGTTGAATTGCGGTCATGTGGAGGGTCCAAGGGCCCAAATAGGGTAGGGGAAAATTTTCATGCATCTGTTGCACCAAATCTTTGTTGCACTTTGTGCAAAAAAAGGTTCTACTCTCCCATTGGTTTGATTTCCAACACAAAAAAAAGGCTAACTGTTGAAGCTTGTGCCTTCGAGAACAACTTGTCGGGACAATAACTTGAGTTTGTGGAGGATTGTTTTGATGAAATTTTATATGATTCCTTCTACAAATGACCTTTTAAATCTAATGATGGTGCTATAATCCTCTAATTCTACCTAAAATTTTGTGAAAAATAGGATTTTTCTTTTACCTTGAAGGTTGTGTCTACTAAAATCTTGTTAGAGACAGTATGCGCTTAGGTGTTGTGAAAAAATATTATTCCACCATCTTGTAGGTCTCTAAATTAAATTTTCAAAGATATCTTGTTTGAATCTTAAATCCTTAAGTAACACTCGGAATCAATTCCCGAAGCTCAAGGGATGTTTTTGCTCTATGCACTACTTAGGCCTCCAAGACCCACTTTTGCTGAAACTACTCCAAAACTTGTGGAACGTTCCAAAAAATTTCAAATCAGATTGCACAATTTTCTTGGATCTATGGTATGCCTCCTTGATGAGTTTAGGCCTTTTTTTCTGCTCCAGGGGGTGTGTACCAGCTTCAAGAAGACTAGGGAATAGCCTTTCCTAAAGCTTGCCAAAAAGCATGTCTTGATGGATCTTTCTCTGGAAGCGCTTGAAATGACTGGATACCCCTAACTCACCTATGGGAACACTGACATGACACAATGAATTTCTCATAGAGGAGGGAGAAATACTGACACAGGGTTAGGGTGACCTAGGAAAGTGTCTGGAAAGACCTACAACCAAAATTTTCGACACATGGGTCTGTTGTCATGCTTGAAAAATGAGAATTTTCCTGTTGTAAATTTGCATTACAAAAGATGGTTGTAGGTTGGGGAAATGTTATGGATCAAGCAAAATGAGGATATGACATGAGAACTTTAGAATCTCAATTGTATTTTGTAGTCCATTGCATTATCCATTGGGATTAAGAGTCACCAGAAAGATACACTACACAAATTGCCTTATTGAACATACACAAACACATAAATAGAAGGGAAACACACGAAATGGGGAAACAACACAGGACAAAAAAAGGGAAACTATGTACAAGGGGATGGATATTTACAGAGTCAGGCAAAGAATATAAACATACCTAGAAATGGGTTGAGAGAAGTACATGCCATCATGAAACAATGGATCAAAGTCAGACCTTTTAAGAATGAAAATTGTTATTTGATCAAACCATGCTTTTTTTATGGCTTAAGAAGAATTTTGGCCATAATTTCATCTTCTTATTCATATTACGCAGAGAACGTTCTTGCATATAATGAACACTGTCACTTTCTCAAATTTCTTGTACCTTGATACTTCTGCTTGACGTCGTACGACCATTAGACATCGTTATTCCATGTCTTCGAGAGTGTGAAAAAAATTATCCTCTTTGAATTTCCATGTTGAATCATCTCCTATATCAGCAAGGCACTTAGAAGGAGTGGAAACAAATTGATTTTCTTCTCATTCAACATCTCTGAAAATCCTACTTTGTCACTCTGACACAGTGTTTTCTAGAATGTGTGCAACATCATTAAACCGAATTTCTTTATCATCCTCGAGATCTTGATGTAACTTGGAAACATGTTCAAGGCAAATTAGAGCTTGGGAAGTGAGTGTGTGCTGATATTGAATTCCTTTGCAAGAATCATACATACTATGGCTTTGTTTTCCAGAGTAATTGTCGTCAATATCCCTATGTTAGGATCCCATATTGGTATCATTCTAAAAATTGCAACTTCCAATTTCTTCATAGAAGAATTCTTTACCCTCAAGTGGACTTTTCCATATGAACTCTTGTTCTGCACTAGTGGAGCATACTAAAGTGGTGGGAACAAGTTGATCTTGAACACACTCTCAAGAATCTTTATAATCTCTCAGCCTTTTTATTTTGTTCCGAACAAATTTCTTCAATGAAAATCAGCTCGACATTTTATCTACCGTCTTCCTCAATGACAAAGACATCATCTTCAAGATTGAGGATATTTAAAGGAAATTCAACATCCTTCCTTCTTTCAGACTTCAATCTTCTTCACAAAACAGGAAAGGGAAATGTATATATTCATATTCCATCTCATTGGACAAGACACTATGGAAGACATCAAACTCATCCATTGGCTCTATCTCAACATCAAACATTTGTGGATCAAAATAAGAAGCACAAATTGCTTCATACATGTATTGCATTTCCATATCCCGAGCCAAGAGTTCAAGAATAAGTTTAGGGTCTTTGGTCTCTTCCACGGCCTTCAAGATTTCTTGTACCGAGAACTCTTTTGAGCTTTCCATATATTCCTCTTTGTCCATATGGGAGAGACCTTAATGTTACACCTTGTTGGCGAGAAAATTTGTCTTGTGGACAAATTTGTGGGTTTCAAGCCAATGCTATGGCAATCTAAGTCCCTCTACTTGAAAGGTGCAGCTTCTGTATGTGTATGCGTGAAAAAGCGGATTTCAATGGTGGCCTTTTGGCTAGAGATCCAATAGGGGCATTGCGCTGACCCTGTGGAAAAGCTAACAATTTCTCAATAGAGAAGAACTTTTTCTAAGAAGGGGAAAGGGGAGTGAGAATGGAGGTAGGAGAAACTAATGTTACAAGTAGAATATCAGATGCCCACACACATTAATTAAAAACTTCATTTAGATGCAATTATAGTCATAAGAAAAACAAATATGCAGGAGAAGCTATAAGACCGAATGAAACTCATTGGTCACAAAGTACCAATCAGTTCCTCAATCAAAGAGGCAAAAATTTCTTCTTTTATTATTGAAGCTCGAGCAAAGTTTGTGCATAGCTTGAGAATAGAGGAAAATCTGAGAAGACGGGAAAATAGAATAAGTATGGTGTTTTTTGTCTTTTCCAGGTATAGAGCACTCAAGTCTTTTCGAAATCAATTGCCAGCCCCTTGGAATGGCTTCGGGAAGCCATTATATTCTTTGCAAGAAACCGTTCCAAGTTCACAAATCCTTAACGCCTTTTCAAATTGCTTTGTTGTGAAGAAAACGCTCATGGTGAGTTAAAAACTAGATCTTGCAAAGCAATCGTTACATTTGATTTGCCAGTTTAAATATAGACCATTTTATTTGCTCCTATAAATTTGAAATAAGGCCGTCCACGTGGCAGGAAGGGATTGGAGCAGTTACAGGAAAAGCCTTTCACCTTTTGTGATTTTTCGTGAGATTTGGCAATTTGGAACAAATTGGCCCACAGCCCCGCTTTGAATTTTCAAATTAGACATGTGACACGTTCTTATTGGAAATGGGGTCACGGCCCTTTTCTCAGCATTTTAACCTTTTTTGGAAAAATGCTCAAAAACTCATTTTCCTCCGCAAACTCTCTCCTCTACTTTAACCTCTTCTGCCTCATCTTCGGAATTGCGCCATTGCGACACGTGGAGCCGTCTGTTGAGCCTTCCATACTTAGCCAATTTTACCTTCATTTCACACCTGGGACACAGAAAGCCCACACTTAATTGAAAATTGTCCCTTGGACACTGCCCCTAGAGTTGTGTCGTTGCGACAAATGGAGCCGTCTACTGAGTTTTGAAGTATGACCGAACCGCGTCCATTCAGAGAGACCCATGTATCACTTGGGGATGCTGAGGCAAAATTTTACGGGGAAAGAAACACCCATCATTCCCAACTGTGGAAAAAATATACAGAGGAAGAGAACTTTGTCATTTTGAGCCCAATTTTTGAATTTTCTTCATGAACCAGAGGCACGGAGGAAAAACAATGATTTGACGACCTAGGCCATAGAACAAGCGAACAATTTCGATCAAAAATGGAGGTTGCAAAGAGGATATTACATGCACAGACCGGGAAATGGAGACTTCTCAAAACGAGCAAAACAAAGACTTAAATAGCACTAGGGCACGACTTTTTCTAATTTCTTAAATCTCTAACTTGGCTTAAATGCCAACGAAGGGCATGAGCTCAAAAAAAAAAATGAATTTGGCTATGGAAACACAGATAAGTTTTCAGGAGACAACAACTGGCTCTAGCTTGGAGACATGGCGTGTACTGGGTATGGCTAGGGCATGACATGATGATCCAGAATCTCAAATTTTAAAACATATTACATTGACTAGTGCCTTATCCATTGGGCCTTGCAGAGTCATGTACAATTCTGAGAAAGAAAGGAAGGAGGAAACACACAAGCCAAACCACACACAACAAAAACCAAACAAAAAAAAACCAAAACCACACAACAGAAAAGGGAAACACACTAGGAAAAAAAAAATATGGTATAAGGCAGGGGACAACCCGCTTTCACTGATGATAGAGTTTCAAGTATTTCCCACTTCTAGGAAATTCCAATGGTGTTTCATCCAAGTATGAGAGGAGAAAAACATTCTCACCACAAGATCCATGAATTTGGAATGGGCCGAGCCATAATGAATCAAACTTTACATGGCTTCCCTTTGGTTCTCTTCTCTTGTCCCATAGTAGGAAAAAGTCTTCAACCTTGAATTCTCTTGCCTTTGCCCTCTTATCAAATATCTTCTTCACTTTCAATTGGTGTTCTTTAATTCTATCCACCACTTGGCATCTGCTTTCCTCCAACTTCTCTAGGAAGAGGATCCTCTAGTCAATGGAGTCTTTAGATTGACCATCTTCTATTTCTTGCAGCAACTTAAGAGCTGGCATCTCAAATGTGAGGGGAATCTCTGCCTCAACTCCATACAACATTTGAAAAGGTGACATACCTATTTCCTTCTTAGGAATGATCCTATCGGCCCCACAATGCATCATATAACTTCTTGTGTCAGTTCCTTTGATTCTCATCTACCAGCTTGCAAACAATTGTCACAATGTTCTTGTTGCTTGACTCATCTTTCCCATTTACCTGTGGATAGTAGTCAGAAGAGTGAGCTATCGAGATTCCAAAGCCATAACAAAACTCTGTGAGCTCCTTGGAAGAGAAATATGTGGCATTGTCTAAAACAATTTTCTGTGGTATTCCAAAATGCACAATGATATTCTCCTTGATGAAGTTGCAGACTGTTTCAGAGCTGGCTTACTTGGTTGGATGACTTCCACCCATTTAGTGAAGTAATCAGTTGCAGTGAGTACATAAGTATGCCCTACACTTGAATGAGGATTCAGAACACCAATAAAATATAGCCCCCATTGCTAAAATGGTTCTTCAATCACCACAGGCCTAAGTGGCAATGTAGCTAGTTATGGCTTTTCACCAAATTGTTGGCATGCTTTGCATTTGGAAACCCAATCCTGATTGTCTGTAAAGATGGAGGGCCAATAATATCTTCCCCTGAGAATCTTGTGTGCTATGACCATTGCTGAGAAATGTCCACCACAAGCTTGATCATGATATGCCTTGAGAAACTTTTCTTACTGCTCCTTATCAACACACCTGAGGAAGCAACCATCTAGGCCTCTCTTGTACAGTGCATGATTCCAGATCACAAACTTGATTGCCTTTAGCTCGAGTGTCCTTTATTTGTAATCAAGATGAGGAGGGCATTCTCCATAAGTGAGGCAGTAAGAAATGTCAGCATACCACTCATCAGTAGTGGTGACAAAGAGCGCCTGTGGATTTTCTCTTAGACAGGTTGAGAAAACATCATCTTTTTCTCCCTGCTGAGCTTTGAGAGCTTCATCTTCAGCAATCAGCTTGCACAAACCATTTCCTCTTACAAGATTAGAGGGTCTAATCTCCAAGTCATACTCTTGCGTCTTTGTAATCCAACTTCCTCTCTTAGCCCCAGGATCTTGTTGAGTCAAGATGGACATGATTTCACTTGCAGGGACAATCACTATTGTATGGGAATTGAGAATGTAGAATCTGAAACTTTTAACAACTTTGACCACTGCGTAGGCATGTTTCTCCAATTGATTGTACTTTAGCTCATGATTTTTTAAAGGACAGCTCATGGAAGCATTGGGTGCTTCCAAACCTTCATCATTTTTCTGAACAAGGACAGTAGAGAGTGTATGTTCTGATGCATAGCAATACCTGATGAACTCCTTGTTGAAATCTGGAGATACAAGAGTTGGAGCTTTGGCAATGGCTTTCTTGATCTCCTCAAATGTTGTTTTTCCTTCCTTATTCCACTTGAAACTTGCTTGAGGCTTCATCATGGAAGTTATATGCTTAGTCAGTTCAGAAAAATCAGGCACAAAACTACGAAGGAAGTTTACCTTTCTAAAGAATGAATGAACTCCCTTCTTACTAGTTGGTAAGGCTAGTGCTTGAATAGCTCTGACCCTCTCAGGATCAATGTGTGCTCCATGTTTGTTCAAAATGTGTCCCAGCAACTTACCTTTGGTGACTCCAAAAATGCACTTCTTTGGAATTAGAGAAATGCCATGTTTCCTACACCTTACAAGTACTTGCTCCAAATGACTAATATGATCTCCCCTCTTTGAAAAAACCGTGAGGTCATCAAGGTAAATGGCAATGCAATGCTTCAAATCTATGAAGGCCAAGTCCATTGCTCTCTTGAAAGTGGCTCCAGCATTTATCAAGCAAAAAGGCATTTTGTTGTAAGAAAAAGTTCCCCAAGGTGTTGTGAAGGTTGTTTTGTTGCAATCCTCTTCTGCCACCTTGATTTGGTTGTACTTTGAGAATATATCAAGAAAAGAGAGCATCTCAAATCTAGTGACTGCTTGCAAAATGTGATCGCTGATTGGAAGAGGATAATTGTCCTTGAGAGATGTCTGATTAAGATTTTGGAAGTCTACACAAATCCTTGTTTCCCCATTCTTCTTCCTTGCTGGCACAATGTTAGCTACCCATGTTGAATGGTGGATGGGGAAGATGATCCTAGCATTGAGCATTTTTATCACCTCTTCTTTGATAACATAAGCAATCTTTGGATTGTAGGGCCTTTGTTTCTTCCTGAAGGGCTTAGCTCCTTGCTTCAAAGGAATCAAGTGATGTATTTCCTTTGGCTGAAAAGATTTGAGTTCTTCATAGCAATAGGCCAAGACATCTAAGTACTTTTTTAGCAGAGCAACAAAACTTATCTTCTCTTCTGGTGAGTAACATTTACCAATGTTAACCATCGTTGGATTCTCTGAAGTGCCAATGTTTTCATGATCAAAATCAGATGGACACAGAGAATACTATTTTTCTTTCTCTTGGATGAAGTTGTCATGCTTTTCAAAGAGATTTTCCAAAGAAACTAGGCCTTTGGAGATTTTGTTTCCTTTCAGCTTGATTACTCCCTCTTCATCAATTCCCTCAATTCCTTCCTTCTCTTCTTTGGGAACTGAATCACGGTGTGGGTTTTTATTTCCTTCAAAGAACAGATTATTGAAGTTATCCATTTGTTCTAAGAAGGCTAGGATCTGATTGTCATCATTGAAAACCTGTCATTGATTTACATTGTCTGGTACACTAGTTCTGAACACCATCTCAATGATCACTTTATCCTTTCCAAAAGAAGGATTAGGTGTCACTAAGGAAGCTGACACTGCTAGAGAATCGGCCTTTTCATTCTTCTCCCTAGGGATAGCTTCAATAAAGAATGCATCAAAGGATTCAATGCAGTCCCAGACTTCGTTTCTATAGTGCCTGAGTCTAGGGTTTTTTACCTGATATTGCTGATAGAACTGCTTTACCACAACCTCTACATCACCTTTGCATCCCAATTTCTTGATTCCCATGTCCTCTATTGCATTCATACCTAAGAGTAATGATTTATACTCTGTTGTATTATTTGTATTGTCAAATTGCAGCTTGTAGGAAAAAGGATATACCTCATTGGAGGGAGAGTATAATACTACAACTCCTGAACCTGCTCTAGAATGACTGCCATCAAACTCCATTTTCCAAATGTGATCTCCTTCTTCTTCCATGAGGAGTGGCAAGTTCTCTTCCTTTTGTGATGTAAGGAAGTAGATTCCTAACCCACAATCTTGAAAGAGGATGTTAGCTCTTGGATCATCAGATTTCCTTACTGTGAATTTCATTTTCTTGACTGCAAGCAACTTCTTCATTTCTCCTTTCACTGGGATAGCTAAAAACGACCAATCCATTTTTATTTCTCCACCTAGATCTCTGCAAAAACTTCTTCTCAACAACATACCAAAAGAGGTTGGGATGTCTGCCACCAAGATGGTCAGGATTATCTTCTTGTCTGGATAATCAGCTAGTGCAACATGAGCATCCTTGATTCTTCCTACCAATGCAACTTGTTTGGATTCCATTGAATAGCATGTGCCATTTTACCGGGTCAAAGTGAGGCCAAGAGCATTTATAACTTTTGTTGGCATCACATTATCTGAGGCTCCAGAGTCTATGATGCAATTGTTCAGCTGGAAGCCTTTGATGAGAAGTGACAGGTAAAAAGGATCAACTCTATTGGAGTAGGAGGCACTAAGGGATAACATGTTTTGAGAAGATGGTATGGATGGTGTGGGTAATAGTCCTTTAGAGTTTGAGCTTGAAGAAAATGAGTTACTACCATGAACTGTCTTGATGAATCTATCAAATTGGGTAGGATGTGTTTGTAGGTATTCATTCTCCGAGAGTTGAACTTTGGTTTTGCTTGCATGCTCCACAAAGTCAAATGGAGCTATGGTAGATGAGGAAGAGGTTCCAACAGTGGGAGAGGATTTAAATGACAGGGGTTTTGTTACTTTTGGTGCTATGTTCTCCTTTTCAAATGTAGCAATTGGCTTGGAAGGAGGTGAGGGTGTAGCCTTTGATTGAAATTTAGATGTTCTTGCGGAACCAGTATTTAGAGGAGAATTTCTCTTAACAACTTTTGAGTTGGGAGAAGAATTAGATAACTTACTTGACACAGTAGTGTGATCCTTGACAACTAGTGAATCTGATTTCTCTTTGGATGATTCTATGGAAGGTGGTAATGGTGATCCTCTGCTGATGATATTGTTTAGTGGAAGCTTTGGAGAGAATCTCCTTTGTTTTTCCTATCATCTGTTGCAACCACTGAGGCTGAAACACCATTCTTGGATTGTGCACGAGTGAAAACAGCACATGAAAAACTCGGAGCTTCTTCATCATTAACATATCGAATCATGCCATTGCAAACCTCTTCAATTTCAGATAGTTTTCATATTCATCCATGCTTTCTTCTTCAGTTTCCTCAATGTATGTTCCTTCTTCTGCTTCCCTAGTGTCACAAATGGCCTTGACTGGTGGTGCTTCAAGAGCAAGCCTACGAGGAGGTGGAGCAATTCTTGGTCTATCAGGAAGATTTGGTCTCCTTAGAGCATTCCTCATTGCGATTTGTGACAGCTGCTTCTTCAAAACAACTAGATCATTTTCCATCTTTTGGGACATTAGATCAGTGGTGACTGAATTTGAATTATGACCTTTTTGCTTCCCATTTGGTCCCTTCATTTTTCCAAAAAGAATTAGATCATCATCAGTCTCAACTGCAAGTCTTGAACTTCCCTCAATGTTCTTGGTTGGGCTCTTCTGAGGAAGAAACCAACTTCTGGTGGCAAAGCACTGACGAAGAACCTTTTCAAGTCGTTTTCAGGGGTACCAAATCTTCTGGGATCCTTGTTGTCAACCTACTATACCTTCCTACAAAATCTCTCATTGATTTAGAGGTCTCCTTCTTCATCTGAACTAATTAGACTAGCAGATCCTGACAATATTTTGTGCTCTTGAACCTATGTTCAAATGAACTTCTTGTATATTACCAACATGTGACAAATCTTGG
The DNA here is from genome assembly GCA_019776745.2 of Taxus chinensis. Lineage (NCBI taxonomy): Eukaryota > Viridiplantae > Streptophyta > Pinopsida > Cupressales > Taxaceae > Taxus > Taxus chinensis. Next base: position 231,826,476 of record CM034152.1, on the reverse strand, counting down.
GGGCAACATGTAGAACCATTCAGCAGCTCTTTCTTGGAGTGACTCCACAAAGAGCCTAACTAAAACATCTTCTACATGTTCTTTAGGGAGCTGAGAACCATCCCCTTTGAATTTTGGGAAGTTCTTTCTTCAGCCTCTTGGGAGGTCATGGAGTGGTTGAGAAAGAGCCGGTGGACCGGTATTTCTTCCCCATGATATGTTAGGCCTGCGTTCCTCACGCTTATGATCACCCATTCTATTCTTGTTTCTAACGTCCAGTCTTGCTAAGGCTGCTTCTGCTGCTATAATTTATTCTGCTTCAATTTGGAATATTTCTATTTCTTCAATTTGAGCCCTTATCTCCTCCTTAGCAACTACCTCTCTTTCAAGCTCTTCAATTGTGGGATCAATTTTTCCTCCTTGCCTAAGTTACTAGGTGTATCTTCTATCAGCAAGCTAGAAAGTTTACACTCTCCTCTCGAGTGTTGGAAGTTGTCTTTGCCTTTCTAATTTGATAGCACGTTCCTCTTCCAGGTCCAGAATCCTTATAGCAATGAAGTATTGATTTACACTATCTATTACGCCATATAGCTTCTCTCATATCAGAAGCAATGTCTTCTTGGATGTGAAAGAATAAATCAGGTCTCTCAACAGGAGGATTTCCCAGGATAGCCATGATTTACATCCATATAGCTCATATGACTGTTCAATCTCCAGAAACTTTTCTTTTGAAATTTTCTTTTTGTATTTTATGACCCTGAGGTCATTTTTTAGGAGTAGATGCTGCAAAATCTGCCCCACGGAGGGTGCCAAAAACTGTTGGCGAGAAAATGTGTCATGTGGACAAATTTGTGGGTTTCAAACCAACGCTATGGGAATCTAAGTCCCTCTACTTGAATGGTGCATCTTCCGTATGTGCATGAATGAAAAAGTGGATTTCAATGGTGGCCTTTCAACCAAAGATCCAATAGGGGCACTCCATTGACCCTGTGGAAAAGCTAGCAATTTTTCACTAGAGAAGAACTTTGTCTAAGAAGAGGAAAGGGGAGTGAGAATGGAGGTAGGAGAAATTAATGTTGCGAGTAGAATATCAAATGCCCACACACATTAATTAAAAACTTCATTTACATGCATTTATAGTAAGAAGAAAAACAAATCTGCAGGAGAAGCTACAAGACCGAATGAAACTCATTGGTTGCAAAGTACCAATCAATTCCTCAATCAAAGAGGCAAAAATTCATTCTTTTATTATTGAAGCTCGAGAAAAGTTTGTACATAGCTTGATAATAGAGGAAAATCTTAGAAGAAGGGAAAATAGAAGTATGGCAATTTTTGTCTTTTCCAGGTATAAAGCACTCAAGTCTTTTCAAAATCAATCGCCAGCCCCTTAGAATGTCTTCGGGAAGCCATTATATTCTTCACAAGAAACCATTACAACTTCACAAATCCTCAACACCTTTTCAAATTCCTCTGTTGTGAACAAAATGCTCATGGCGTGTTAAAAATTGGATCTTGCAAAGAAACCGTTACATTCGATTTGCCAATTTAAATATAGATCGTTTGATTTGCTCCTATGACTTTGAAATCGGGTCATCCACATGGCAAGAAGGGTTTGGAGCAGTTACGGGGGAAGCCTTTCACCTTTTGTGATTTTTTGTGAGATTTAGAAATTTGGAACAAATTGGCTCACAGCCCCTCTTTGACTTTTCAACTTAGACACGTGGCACGTTCTTATTGGAAACAGGGTTGCGGCCCTTTTCTTAGCATTTTAACCTTTTTTGGAGAAAAGCTCAAAAACTCAATTTCCTCCACCGGCCCACTCCTCTACTTTGACTTTTCAACGGCAGGCCCTGTCGACACTAAAATTTTCCTCCATAATTTCTATTTCATTAATGTATGTATTAGGAATAGGATGTTGTTAAGTATAATTAGTAGTAGCGTTTGATAGAAGATAATGGCGCCATCAGTACGGTGTCGCCAATAATGTGGAGTACGGTAACAGTCAAAGTACAATAGGAATGTTGTAAAAAGTAAATATTTGTCGTAAGTGGTCCGGTAATGTTAAAATGTCAAAGTTTGGGTAATTAGAGAAGTAGGGTCTACATGATTAGGAATTAGAAATATTATATTGGTAATAAAGACAAGGAGTGAGGTCATAAATATTTTGTGTATTTTATTTATAAAAAGTCTAAAAATGTGGAACCCATGTAAAATGATAAGGTTTATCTTATCTTAACAGATAAGCTTACATGTACAGATAAGAGTTAAGGTATGGAATATGATTCGTCAGAGTGGATTTCTTATCCTATCTTAAAGATAGGATGGATAAGCCTGGAAGTTCTATAAATAGAGAGGCCACCCCCCTCATTTAGCATAAAAAGAAGTAGTGAGAAATATTGTAGGAAGTGTGCAAAGGAAGCCATCAGTTAAAGGTGTGTTGAAGAAGCCATCGAGAGGTGTAATTGTAAAGTTTCTCCCATAGTCTTGTTAAAGTACCTCATGGGTGAGATTGTAACAATTTCATGTTAATATTATAATTTACTTTGATATTTCAGATTTGTCATCATTCTGTCTTATCATAGTCGATGGTATTCTTGTGTTCGGTTGTTGTTTTGTTTCCAGATTACATCCACCAAACTAAAGGCTGTGCATTAGTAAATAATTATAGCACGAGGATTTCCCGGTGAAGAATTATCATAGTGCCGGATTGGTGATGACATTTTGGTTCCGTTGCCGGGACCATTCCTCGTTGGTAGATTTTCTGGAGAGATATTCCCACTTAGTCAAAAATCAATTGGAGGGTAACCTTGTTTTTACTGTGCATAGTAGTTATCATGGTAAAGTCATTTTTACCGTGAATAGTAGTTACCATGATAAAGTCATTTTTGCTGTGAATAGTATTTATCACAGTAAAGTCATTTTTTACCATGAATAGTATTTACCGCATTAACTTCACTTTTTACCGTGAATAGTGTTTACCACAGTAAAATCAGTTTTTACCGTAGTAAGTCAAGTTTTACCATAGTTTACCATGGTCATTTCTATAGTAATTCCAATTATTTGTGCACATAAGTCTTGTTGATTGTACTTGTGGGTTGGTATTTCACGGTGGTTACTTTTGAAAATGGGAAAGATTCCTGTTTTTTCAACTCAATCTAATGAAGATGCTTCTTCTTTCATTCAAGAGTTTAAGCGATCTTGTATTTGTAATGGCCTTATAAGAAGGGAACAATGGACTGAATTTTTTCCTACCTTTTTTGATGGTTCCGCACTTAGGTGGTTTGAAACACTAGGTGATAATGTAAAAAACTCATGGGATTTATTAACTGAAAGTTTTCTTGAAGAATTTGGTGAACAACAGAAATATGCAGATCTCATGATCGAGATCACAAAGCTATCCCAAGGAGAGAAGGAGAAGATAAAGGATTATCATGCTCGTGTTCTAGAGCTAAGGAGGAAGCTCGATGCCTAAATCTGGAAGGAAGGATTAGCGGATAGGTTGATGAATGGCGTGGATAATCTCCTCTGTAAGCACTTCATTCTTGGGATGAAGCCGGAGATTAGACAATGAGTGAAGTATGACCGCCCAGCTACCATTGAACAAGCAAAGGAGATTGCAAGAAGGCAAGAAGAAAGCATGGAAGAGGAGCCCAAAGAAATTGTTGTTAAAGTAGAGCCTACACCAGCACCTTTGGTCCAGAATCCACAACCACTTCCCGGTGAGCACAAATATTTCTCCTAGTACATCTACTGAGTATGAAGATCTGCTTAGGAAGATGGGTCAGTTAACTATTAATCTTCTTCAAGGAAAGGAATTTAGTTCTCAGGGAGGAGATAGAGGTCCAAAAAGAAATATTTCTGAAGTTGTTTGTTATGGTTGTTATAAAAAGGGTCATTATAAGTATAATTGTCCAGATAGAGCTTCTACATCTGGTACAAGAGATAATGATAAAGGAAAAGCACCTGTGAATTCTCTTGATGTAGTAGATAAGAGTAGAAATAATGAAGTAGATGTGTTTGTAACAAAAAAAAAAAAAAAAGATAATCAAGATGGAAATGATCCTAAGAAGATGAAAGAAGAAACTAGTAAGAAACATAGGAGAAGAAAGTTGGGTGTGTAGGATTTTCTGATTTCACAGGGGCAATGACCATACTCCATCTTGGAAGATCTGTCCAAAAGGCTTGCAAATATTATATATGGTCAACTCTTGGCTATGTCTTCTGAGAAGAGGCGGGAGTTGCGAGACTCAATGCTCGACGAAGGAAGGAGGTTGAGGTCCCTGTTTTGGAGGCAGAGGCGGATCCCTATGCTCCACAAGCTGAGGTATTATGTAATGGTATTTCAATTCATGATGTCTTAGTTGATGGAGGTGCTGCAGTTAATGTCATGACCGAGTCTGAAATGAATATGTTGGGTTTAAAAATTGATCGCCCTTCAACACTTATGTTAAGGTCATTAAATAAGGGAAAAACTAAACCAGAAGGTGTAGTTTCAAATGTGGCAATATCTGTTATGGGTGTTGTATGTGTGGTAGACTTTCAGGTGATGAAAAATGGTACTGTTGCGTACCCAATACTGCTAGGAAGACCATGGCTAAGGAGAGTTCATGCGAGAAACTACTGGAATGAAGGTTTCATAACACTTGGACGTGGTAGAGAGAGGGTGAAGATAAATGTGATCCCTCGACATCATAAAGCAGAACCTGTGGATTCAAGTGATGAAACTGATGATTGGACATCCTCTGATTAATCTAGTACCAGTGAAGTGGACACTGAAGATGAAGAAAGTGAGGTGGATGTTTCAATCATGGATATCCTGCCAGTCACACCAACACAGGACCCCATAAAATTATCTGAAGAAGAAGTTGATGATCGTCTCCAACAAATAAAGATTGGTGATGCTGTGATGGAGAGTGAGAAGGAATCCTACCTCCAGCTCTTTCGAAGGTACATACACCTCTTCACTTTTGATTACAAGGAACTCCGTCAAGTAAGTTGGGTAGAACATTGTATTGAGCTGGTAGATGGTGCTAAGCCCATAAAGCAAATGCCATATAGAATGAATCCTAATTTTTCCAAGACTGTAAAAGAAGAAATAGATCAGTTGCTTGATGCAGGATTCATATTTGCTGTGGAGAATTCAGTATGGGTTTCTCCCATTGTGATCTCAATAAAAAAGAATGGGAAGCTATGCATTTGTGTTGATTACAGGAAGCTCAATAAGGCAACAAAGAAGGATCATTACCCTCTTTCATTCTCAGATCAGATCTTGGACGAAGTAGTTGGCCAGGAGTGCTATAGTTTTGTTGATGGATATAGCGGCTACAACCTAGTTCGTATAGCAGAGAAAGATCAGCTGAAGACCACGTTCACCACTCCTTGGGGAACGTTTGCTTATAGAGTTATGCCTTTTGGGTTGTGTAATGCTCCAGCAACATTCCAGCGTTTGATGAATAGGGTGTTTGAACCCTACATTGGGACCTTCGTCAGAGTATTTCTGGATGATTTTTGCATCTATGGGAGCAAGTTGGACCACCTGCACCAAATGGAGACAGCATTTCAAAGGTTAGATGAAGCACAAGCCTCACTAAACCCTACAAAGTGTGTCTTTGGATGTTCTAAAGGCGTTTTGTTAGGGCATGTTGTATCCAGAGATGGTATTGCTACTGATCCTGATAAAGTTTTAAAAATCAAAGATTTACCATTTCCTCTTAATAGAAGTAAGTTGAGATCATTTTTAGGCCATATGGGTTACTATAGAAGGTTCATCAAGAATTTCTCAAAAATTGCACAGCCACTAACCCAATTCTTGAAGAAGAATGTTACTTATGTACCAGAAAATAAGGCGCATGAAGCTTTTGGACAACTGAAGGAAGCCCTGGCGTCTTCACCTGTTTTGAAGAATCCAGATTGGAGCAAGCCATTCATTGTGTACACTGATGCCTCAGATGAAGCACTAGGAAGTACTTTGAGCCAAAAGGATGAAAATGGGAATGAACATCCAATTTACTTTGGGAGCAGACAAATGAGTAGTGCTAAGGTAAACTATACTGTAACTGAAAAAGAGGCTCTGGCTATCATTTTTGCTGTAAAGAAGTTTAGAAATTACTTGCTAGAGTAGAAATTTATAGTTGTATCAAATCATTAGGCTCTGAAATATATTTTCAATAAGCCTAACCCATCAGGGAGGATAGCAAGATGGATAATTTTGCTACAAGAATTTGAATTTGATATTATAGATAGGCCAGGAAAGAAGCATGTCAATGCAGATGCACTCTCTCGAGCCTATGATGGTTTAGGATCATCTTGTGATGATGATGATTTCCCCGATGCAGCATTGTTATCCCTTGACACAATCCCTAGTGAATACATAGATATTTGGAATTTCTGAATGAATTCAAGTTTCCTGATGGTGCCAATGCAAAGACTAAGAGAAAGATTACTCAAGTCAGTCGTCCATATTCTATTCTGCATGGAGCATTATTTTGAATAGGACCTGATGGACAGTACAAGAGGGCAGTTGGACGTGATCAAGGAAAGGAGCTGCTAAAAGAATTCCACAATGGTACATGTGGAGGGCACTTCTCTGGACAACTTACAGCAAGAAGGATCTTGGATGCAGGTTATCACTGGCCCACTCTTTTTAAAGATTATTATAATTATTGTAAGACATGTGATATTTGTCAAACACATGGTAACCGTAAGACTTCATCAGCTCCATTATGTCCTATTCTTTCACTTGGTCCCTTTGAAAAGTGGGGAATAGACATTGTAGGTCCACTTCCAACTACATCACGCCAAAATAAGTATATTGTAGTTGCCACAGATTATTTAACCAAGTGGGTTGAAGCTAGGCCATTGAAAACAGCTTCCATGGATGAAGTGGCAAGGTTCATATATGAACGCATTGTCACCAGATTTGGTTGTCCATTAGAAATTGTAACAGATCAAGGAAGCCACTTCATTAATGAGGTGGTAGAAGCCCTAATCAATAAGTTTTCTATTAAGCACAGGAAGGCAACAACATACAAGCCAAGCACAAATGGACAGGTGGAACGAACAAATTTTGTGCTGTGTCAAATTCTAGCAAAAGATGCAGCCTTGCAGGTACATAAATGGGATAAAAAGATTCATGCAGCATTGTGGGCATATAGGGCAACATCAAAGTCAGCAACAGGATACTCCCCATTTCAGTTGGCCTATGGCATTGATCCAGTTCTTCCTATTGAGTTTGATATTCCCACTGTGAGAGTTATGAAAAATTAAAGGATGGATGAAAGTGATTCAGTAAAAGAAAGGTTGCTACATCTTCATTTGCTCGAGGAAATGAGAGAAATAGCAAAGGATACAAGCCATAAGAAGAAAATGAAGCAGAAGGAATACTTTGATCAAAATATCCGATGGTCTCCATTTCATGTGAATGACTTGGTCCTAGTATATGATTCCAGATACAAAAAAAGAAGACAGAAAATTTCTTCCAAAATGGATGGGGCCCTACAAAATAGCAGCTGTGCATGAAAATGGTACGTACCGACTGGAGGAATTGGATGGCACTCCCATTACGAAATGGGTCAACCACGACAAGTTGAAGATTTTTCAAGCACCAGAAGAGTCTACTCCGAGGACGGAGTAGAAGCTAGGAAGGGGGAAGATGTCGATACTAAAATTTTCCTCCATAATTTCTATTTCATTAATGTATGTATTAGGAATAGGATGTTGTTAAGTATAATTAGTAGTAGCGTCTGATAGAAGATAACGGCGCCGTCAGTACGGTGTCGCCAATAATGTGGAGTACGGTAACAGTCAAAGTACAATAGGAATGTTGTAAAAAGTAAATATTTGTCGTAAGTGGTCCGGTAATGTTAAAATGTCAAAGTTTGGGTAATTAGAGAAGTAGGGTCTACATGATTAGGAATTAGAAATATTATATTGGTAATAAAGACAAGGAGTGAGGTCATAAATATTTTGTGTATTTTATTTGTAAAAAGTCTAAAAATGTGGAACCCATGTAAAATGATAAGGTTTATCTTATCTTAACAGATAAGCTTACATGTACAGATAAGAGTTAAGGTATGGAATATGATTCGTCAGAGTGGATTTCTTAACCTATCTTAGAGATAGGATGGATAATCCTGGAAGTTCTATAAAAAGATAGGCCACCCCCCTCATTTAGCATAGAAAGAAGTAGTGAGAAATATTGTAGGAAGTGTGCAAAGGAAGCCATCAGTTAAAGGTGTGTTGAAGAAGCCATCGAGAGGTGTAATTTTAAAGTTTCTCCCATAGTCTTGTTGAAGTACCTCATGGGTGAGATTGTAACAATTTCATGTTAATATTATAATTTACTTTGATATTTCAGATTTGTCATCATTCTGTCTTATCATAGTCGATGGTATTCTTGTGTTCGGTTGTTTTGTTTCCAGATTACATCCACCAAATTAAAGGCTGTGCATTAGTAAATAATCATAGCACGAGGAGTTCCCGGTGAAGAATTATCATAGTGCTGGATTGGTGATGACAGCCCGAGACCTTACCAGAGTCGCGGGGCAAATTAGAACTTTTACTTCACTTTTGGGAATTTGGAGTGTCCTGATGGCCCGCTCGTCCGTTTTGACTTTTTTACTGCGGGCTTCAACTTTGACTTTTTCCCTTTTAGTCTGATCGGGGCGGTGGGTTACTTTTTAACTTTTCAACTTTTTTACAAAGAGACTCAAAATCTCAAATCCACCTGATTGCCCGCTCTTCCGCTTTGACTTTTTCACAGCGGGCTTTGCCTCTCCAATGACTCCGACCACGTAGCGATCTAGCGCTATTTTGGTAATTGACCATTTATGCCTCATCTTCGAAATTGCGTCGTTGCAACACGTGGAACCATCCGTTGGGCTTTCCATATGTAGCCGATCTTACCTTCATTTTGTACCTGGGACACGTGGAAACCCTGTGCTTAATTAAAAACTATCCCTTGGACACTGCCCTTGGAGTTGCGCCGTTGCGACACATGGAGCTGTCCACTGAGTTTTGAAGTATGACCGAACCGCATTCAATCAGAGAGACCCACGTATCACTCAGGGATGTTGAGGTAAAATTTGACGGGAAAGAAATGCCCATCATTCCCGACTGCGGAAAAAATATACAGAGGAAGAGAACTTCGTCATTGTGAGCCCAATTTTTAAATTTCCTTCACAAACCAGAGGCACAAAGGCAAAACAATGATTTGACAAACTAGGGAATAGAACAAGCAAAAAATTTTGATAAAAATGGAGGTTACAAAGAGGATATTACATGCACAGACTAAGAAATGGAGAACTTCTCAAAACGAGAAGAACAGAGACTTAAACAGCAATAGGGCACAAATTTTGCTAATTTCTTAAATCTCTAACTTGGCTTAAACGCCAACGAAGGGTATGAGCTCAAAAAAAAGAAAAATGAATTTGGCTATGAAAATGCAAAGCAGTTTTCAGAAGACAACACGCCTCGAAGAGATGGTTGAAAATCTGATCCATCTGGCCCCATGATTCATTTGAAACAACCTCAATCACATCTCCATGCTTTTTGTTAGCCATGATTCACTTTTTTGCAAGCACAGGCATACTTGAATCATGACACCTTCTAACAAGGAGAAGACGTCCATGCTTTGTGGGAAGGGTACTCTTTCAAGTTCAAAACCCATATCATCCTCCTCTTTGTAAGAAGCAGTGAATCATGTTGGGGAAGTAGTAAGGGAGGAATTTTTTGATACATCTCGATCATCCATTATTAAATCAGAAACCAAGAGTGAGGTTGTTTTCAATTGGCTAATCAGAAACCAAGGAAAAAATAGTTTTCTTTTGGCTAACCAAAAACCAAGAGTATGGTGGTTTTCCAATGGTTTACCAAAAACCAAAAAGTGATGTCTTTCGAGTGGTTTACCAACAACCACATCACAATGTGCCAAGTACATCCATAAGTTCTCATCACATCTTTTCTCAGGAGATGACATAAGAAACCTAACATATCTTCACAACACTGAACACTCCAACTCATATGGAAATAGAAACTCGGAAAACCATACTGCATAAACTAAAAGAAACTGGAAATATATCACATTACCATCTCTAAGAATCACAAAGTTCTTATTTGTAGCCATTGTTATCAATCGTTGCCACTCGATCTCAAAAAACATAGGAAACTACCACTTCCACTGGAAGTTTCCTTAGACATAAGTCGTTTTAGGCACAAAATGGAAATGGAACATTGATGACATGTTCCCCCCACAATGTAAAATGTTCACATGTGAACACTGGGAAGAAAACTGTATCAAAGACATACTACTGACCAGATGTTGCTAGTAAGATCTTGTTGCACATGGTCACTATTGAAAGTGAACGTATTCACAAGAGGACCATCTTCAGCCGAAGTATCAATGTTAAATGATTACTAACAGTCATCTGCACTTTGACACAACTCTTTTTCAGCATCCAAAACCATACAAAACAGGAACACGGAAATGATACACATCATGCACAACTAAAAGTAAACACACAACAAAATATGCCACCAAACCTTTGATGCGTCCCTGTCGTAGGTGACTGACGAGAGGTCGTTGATTGAGCTCCTACCTCTGATGCCTTTAGTCTCATGTTTCATGTTCCTCAATAATCATGATTTATCTTTAAGCCACATGATGTAAATATTGTTGATCTACACAATGAAGCTCTGAATCTGACAAAAATACCCACTTCCGATTATTTGACGATAACTTCAGAACTAGAGCTTCGTTTTGAAAACCGTAAAATGTGTCAAAAATTTGGTTTCTATATATTTATAATGGTGCATAAGATCATAGGTTATTTCTAAATAATCACTGGAATTTCACCCAAAATTTTTGCAATTTTCCCCAATCATTGGCGATCGCGACTCAGGTCAAAATCATTGGCGATCCTTGATAAAAGAATTTCAGCAATCGTCAGCGATTCTTATGTACGAAAATTACTTCCATCATCTCCTCAAATGGTCACTCTGATAATAGATGAGATGGACATATGAGTTTTTTGGATGTAGAGAATACTAAGAGCAACACCAGAATTCAAAGTGAGAATGATCTTCAAATAGTTTCTCATTATTTGATTACAAATACGCTCCCATATATATAAGAAGAGAACACACAAAAATAGGTGTAAAAAAATATTTGTCTTTATATTGACCCTATATGGATGGTTTCAACCACTCAAATAATAAACAATAAAACAAACCTAACTTGTTTATGTAACAACTTCATAAGCAACTAATTACATTTACAATTTTACATTTTATTAACTCACTAACCTTCACATATATTTACCATAAGTAAATATAAAAAATAATATGAAGCACTAACCATAGTTTTCATAACACTTCATCCCAATGCTTGTGCTCTAAATACACACCACTAAACATACTTAAGGATTTTTCCATCATCTTCCTATTTATATGCTCCACTTTTTTACATTTTTGAGACAAATATGGAGATATACTTTTTATTTTAATAGGAATTAATTGAAACATTCCTCAAATTTATTTGAGGATAATTAATTTCATTATCCATGAATAACACCTTCATCTTCTTCTCCTTCTGGTTTTCCATTAGAAATTTGAACTCCTTGAATTTCTTGAGAACGCATTCCGTCTGGAAAAATTATATCTAGTTTTTTTAAAAGTCATCCATGAATGCCACATATTTCGTGAATTTCCTAAGTGATAGAATTTCGCCAACCTAAGCAGTTCATTATGTATAGCCTACAAGATTCCTTTGTAAGCACAGTGTTTGTGAGAAACTCAACTCTTCTCATCTTTATATACATATAATGGCAATGAAATTGAAATTCCAATGGAGCCCCTTCAATCCCTTTCACCATTCCTTTGGATTATAGTATATGAAACCCTTTCTCACCAGTATGAAACACTCTTTCATGCTAAAGAATGATCTTCTCTAGTAAAAACATGATGGTTTTCTCATGTATCTCATTAGCCTCAAGAACAATATTATTATTGTAAACAATAATAAATGTAGTTAATCCACTATAAAATTTGTTCCAATACATAATAATTTCTAAAATAGAATCACTCCACACCAGTTTATAGCCATCATTTGTGAATGACACCTACACCTCGACATCACACATATTATGCAAAACTATAGTTTTTAAAATACCTCATGTGTAAAAAGCTCAAGGGAGAGCCTTAATATTCTCATCTCAAAACCTTAACTTCACCCTTCCTCCAACGTAAAATATAGTGAGCTCTATCATCTCTTAGAAATAAATTTCCACCATCAAACTTCTCATATTCATAAAACAATTCCCTAAGAGAAGTGATATAGTAGGGTACTTCAGAGTTACCATTCATGCTTCATTGTATGCATGTGCACTCCAAGTTTCCAATTACACATCACCATTGTCATTAAAAAAATATTTCTCACCAAAGGATAAACCATATAATGGTTTTTACTTGTGAACCTTCGCTCTACAATCCTTCTTAAAGTGTTATATTTAACCACATTTCTATCACTTATTCAATGAAAGTATCTTTGTTGTTTTAGATATATGCCTCTAGAGTTCACATGTTTCTCCCATGACATCCACTTACCTTTTTTATGTTCTCTCAGATGTATTTTAGCAATCATCAACACGTGGAATTATGCCTCACCACTTCTTAAAGTAAGGTTGTAACAATCTCATCCTTTTTTAGTGTAAATGTTGTATTATTGACTAGATTCTCCCAAGAGTCTAGAAAAGAGGATAGAAGAATAACTTCAACATCCATATTTACATACAAATAGAATAAATAACTTAACAAAGTGTTTAAGGCATTCATGCTCTTTAAAATTGGGTCACCATCAATCATTCTCAATAATTACATATTCCTTCACAGGAGTACTTTATTGAAAAAAAATTTTAACTTCTACGATGTTTTTAACTTATCCCATAAGACCCTTTGTCTTGTTTTCAATATATACATTATAAAACATTAAATATAATTTAAGCATTTAGATACAACTTCTATCTTTTATATCAATCTCATCTCAATAATCTTTCTTTGACCATATAGGTATGTTATTTTGTGAAAAAGTGACCCATTAATCTCTATTTATCAAGAGATCTCGTGTATTGAGCTTCCATAACTCAAAATTATAAAAATTTAACATCTCAATCCATATTTTCATACTTCTATATATATTTACTTACATAATATTTCCGTTATCATGGAGACTTCTAAGCTACACACATATTAGATCTACCCCAATGATTTTATGGAGCATTTTACCAAGATTATGTACTATTTGTTAGGAGTACAACCTACCCAACTAGGATCTTAAAGATCTATTAATAATAAGTGGGTTAAGAGAAGAAAAGTATATAAATTTAAACATTCGAAAGAAACTTCAAAGGAGATATACACAAAAAAATTATCTTGGGAAAACCATTTTCGACTGTGTGGTTTATTTATGAGATTGTTTCTTGATCCATCTACATTGGTGTTTTTCATGGGGTTGTGAAAGGTATCAAAGAGGCTAAACTATTCTTACCTTTACACCCAAAATTCTTTTTCTCCACTCTGTAAAAGTAGTTACTCTTGTTGTTTAATTACACAGAAAATAAAAAAGTTTGCAAGGGTTTACAACATGTACACTATTCTGATCAAATTAACTTCTAAAATCAATTATACACAATCAAAATAATGCATTGAAACTTTAAAAAATTAAAACGATCGATAAACGATAAGTAACTTCTCAAAACATGAGAGGAGATAAAATTAGCTATTTAGGGAAGGAAAAAGAGAATTTAGATGTGCATGATAGAGAAACAAGATGATCTGCAACTGTTGATTTTGCACTAGAAGTTCTAGAATTGTGGATTCTACACAGGAAGTTCTAGAAATGGAAAAATGAGTAGGGGTAGAACCATACAACTAGTGTATAGTATAATATAGAGTTTTATGCTTTTTACCTAGAGATGTATGGTTTCAAACCTTGTTATAGTTAAGATATGTAATATTTTTGGTGCTTCACTTTGTTGAATTTTTTTTATTGTATTTCACTCTTTCTCACACAAATTTAGGGTGACCTGTAATAATCTATAACAAGGTATAAATCTTAGTAACCTACAAAACCATTCATTAAAGAATTAGAAAATGAAAAGGAGAAAATATGTGTGCATGGTTGAGGCTAGAGTACACTTTATAGTCTGACTCTCAAATGTTGAACCAATCCTTGTGCTACACTACATGCCCTCATGGAGGGATCAAGCCTCATGTAGTTCTCTTATATGATTGTATAGCTAATAAATAAACTAGGCCTTCCCTCATCTCTCTTGACACCAAGATAGTGGGCTAACAATGTCGTATAGAATGTACCCAACATGGTGGTAGTGAGATGTGGCAGTACTTAGCTATGTGACATAAAATTTTGTCGATGGAAACTTGTGCAATTCTTGGAGTGACTTTGTTCTTGCTAAGAAATGGCTCTATGATCGCGCTAGAATTTTTTACCTGTTTAAGTGTTTAATACTCAAGTAATAGGGACTACTCTAGATTATGTGCAATTAATTTCGGAAGTTTTAAGAACCCATTAAGTGCTTTTGGAATAATCGTTGCAATAGTATCTTGTGAGAATATCAGGTGAGTTATAAAGAGATGATGAATTACTTATATAGGTGAAATCTTGTAATAAGGACGACTCTAGGAAAATGAAACCATCCAAGGAATGATTAAAAGGGGTGGGACCATGCAATTTGGCTAAGACAAGAAGACTAGACCCTACATCATGACCCTTCTGTATGTTCTAAGATTAGAGAGAAATACCAAAACTGAAAGTTGTGTCATGAATATCAAATGTATTATACCGATTTTCTTAAATATAATTACCAGAATTAGCAACGAAGCAGATTGTAAAGATAAGTAAGTTGTAGAAAAGCTAGAGATATAGAAATATTGGATTTCGAATGTGACATTTTGTCATAACAAGGATACATGGTCCAACATGCCATTACACAAGGAAAAAATATTGAATTTTAGTGTCTAACAGATAAGCCTACATCTCCTCTTATATTTTTAAGATACCATTGTATAATTTCTCTTTTTTCTGATGATTAATGTGTTATTCCAATTATGCATGGTTGATTATAAATTAAATAACACATAATAACCCTCTGTAACAAACTCTTACATCCTATATATTTCCACATCGCATCTCTCACACATATATTGTTAGAGTGTTAATAACCTGGAAATCCTGACGCTTGTGATCTAATCCAACCTTTTTTTTAAACCTTAATTTCCTTAAGGTTATTTCTTTCTCTTTGGTTTAATATCTTCCAATATTCTATGCTTTGTATGATCCTATTTTCTATATGATCCTTTCCTTTTATATAGGGTTGCTTCTTTCAGTAGTATCATGGCTTGTTTTGATGATCAAATTGTGTCATTCCTTGAATTCATTCAAATCCATCCTGTATCTAAATAAATTCTTTATGAAGTATTTGTAGGCACAATAATCCATCCTACTATACCTCTTGATATCATAACTTCCAATATCAGTAATTTAATTTTTTTAGGAAGATGATATCTTATCTTTTGTTGTTGTTAGGGTTTCTTCCAATCTTTAAACCATGACTTTTGCTAAGTATGTTACACTTAATCCCACATGTAAACATATCGTTCATGACGTATTTCTAAATGCACAAATCCATCCTAATACATCCCTTGGATATGTGGTATATGTTCTCAAGGTAAGTATTTGTTTATGACTTGATATACATCCAATTCATGGTTGCAATTATGATGATGAATATAGAAATAATTCTAATGATATTAATTATTATGATACTTCTCCTATTATACATGATCATATATCTTTACATTTTGTTGAAATGGAAATAAAAAATGATACACTTCAAAAAAATGTTCATATAAAAAATGTTACAATGGAATGTGCAATTATTCGTGATGTACCTATTCGTGATACTTCTCTTATACATGATTATGAGGACACTTCTTACATTAAACATATTTATGATATGATTATAAAAAACATTATGAATGTTTCTCGAGATGGACTTGTTTCTCCTATTTCTAATAAAAATGATTTACATCCTCATATTGATTATGTGTTTTCTGATCCTCAAAGTGGTGTTAGAACCCTAACTCATAATGTTATACTTTCAAATATATCTAGTGCTTTATCTCTTATGGCTATAACCACTATTGATACATATATGGTTCATATATCTTTTGGGTAAATCCTAAACCATAATAGATTGCTTCACACACGCTTAATTCCCTAACTAATCGATGAAAAAACATACAATTGATTCTTCTAATCTTACTTCTACTACAAATTATGAACTTGTACATTCTATATATTGGATACAACTATTTTGAATGATACCATTCATGTAAATCCTAGATATTAAAAATTTAACTTGTGGTTAACCTTTTTTCTTTACTTCTTGTTTAGTTTGATACAGGTAAGCACCATCGTAATGAGTCTCTTGCATATGTCTTATAGTCTGGGCTTCATATTTTACTATTTATCACTTTTATAATTGTTGCAATTACTTACACCACTATTTGAATTTATCCTTTTTCTCTTTCCATGAAAAATAAAGATGATTTACATCCTCCTTTTTCTAACACACTTATACTTATTCCATATGTAGTTAAGTATTTTTTTCCTCTAAAGGGTTTTCCCCCCAGTCTTGTATTGTTAGGTATTTTAGTTCACATGTTATTTTTCATAGGGATTTCCCTCTTAGACCTCTTGCAAGGTCCCTATCTATGGATAATACTTTTCATATTATGGTTTCTATAGAGAATATACCAGATTATCATTCTTCTTTAATGATATATGTAAAGCCTAAGCCTCCTTCACATTATGGGTCTGCCCTACCTCTGCATGACACCCTCATTGGGTAGCTATTATTCTAACTCCCTTTCCTATACATAGTTATTTCTAAGAAATAAATAAAAAATAAATAAGCACATAATACAAATACATTCACATAATTACAAAATCAGGACCTATTCATGATTTGATTAGTTAGTTCATTTAGATAGGTTTTCTGTCATAATGATAAATACCATGTTTTCTTCTTACCCACATGCATTCAGGATGTATATTGATATTTATGCAAGAAACACATAGATTAATACATGGTGATATGTATCGATTTTGTCTAGGTTCCCAACGATACTAATATTTGGGGGCATCTGCTATAATATACAAGTCTTTTATCTTCATTACATTTATTTTAAACTTTCTACTTGTGTTTGATAATATGTATTTTGTATATGTTATATTTTGAGATGACATGAGTAACGCATGTGTCTTGTGCATTGCTAACCTATCTTGTTTTATATGTAATTTCAATACTATTTTCTATACTTTCTAGTTAGATTGATTTCTTACATATTTATGTTGACTAATTAAATGTTAATTCTATATATCCTGTGTGCCTTGATTGACTTGTGATATTTTGGGTGTCTCATGTTTATTCATAGACACATACCTTGTGTTTATACACTTATTTGTAAGTGGCCTCAATGTTTTCTATATGATTTTCATGTGTTATCATAGGTGTCCCATGTTTTCATCTCTATGCCTTCATGTGACTATATTATGTGCTTTCACTTATGTTTTCTTGAGTGATTATGTCTTCACCATTGTGCTTACTTTATTATATAGACATGTACTATTAATACTCTTACTTGTTTCATGTTATCTATTAATTTATTTGTGTACCATTTTTTCCAACACGTGTAATACCTTTTGCGAAAACAAGTTCCCAACAATGGACATCTTTACTAACTTCGATTTGATCCAATGTGAACTATCAAACTTATTAGACATGGGTAAAAATCCTTTCTTTTGAGCCACACAATAAAATTATTTATCAAATGCACCTAAAAAGAGGGGTCATTCATTGGGATATATTCTACAACTATGATGAGTATATGCAGAATAAAGGAACCAAGTAATGATTTTTACAAGGAAAAGATCCTCTCAAAGTGGGAACAAATATAAAAACATAGCAGAAATCAACACTAGTCAAAAGTGTATACTTCAGGTCTAGACCATGCACAGTCCAAACCCTACTGTAAGTTCTTGACGTAAGGGAAAATTCTCAATAAATTCAAATAGTTTCTATTTCTTACTGTTTTTTATAGACTTGCAATACATATTTAGAAACTAATGACACAGTTTATAACATTAAATAGGAGGAAATATTTCTCATTTATTCTTAGTTACACTACTCAAACGTAGTTAAAAGAACAAGGTTTGGGGGAACGGTCCTTCTCCTCTACATTATTACAAAATTACATACTCAGGCTTAGCTATATGATATGTAATGGGGGCATGGTGCATCCATTCCTTTTCAACTATGGTTTATTTACAAACCATGTCCTAAATCCTTCTACAATGATGTGGTCTATGAGGATGTGGACGATATCAAAGTGGCTAAGTTCCTTGTTTGCTATCCTTTCTCTACTCCTTCAGATTTATGGGGGAAGATATAAAGGGTTACTAAAGAAATTTATACACTCTTCTTCTCTCTTAATGGGGTGCAACAACATCTATCATCTTTATTGTTGGTTTTCATAAACTAAACTCTTCAGTTTATGCTTTAGCATAATATTTTAATGATCACCCCCAATCCTTGGAAATTTCAGAAAAATTCCAAATATCCAAAGTACAACAAGAAACGGGAGATCCTTCCTTTGCAAAACTTATGGTGACCCAATGATTGAGATGACCCCAAACATTTGCAGAGTTTACACATCATAGTAAAACTCTACGGTTTCTTCTATTTCTTGATGGCCTTCACAATATCTAGATGCACTTGCTCTATATGGGGCTATAGACTCTCTTATGTAGCTTTTACAAACTCTGGTGTTTTCTCCGGAGGACCTAACCTAGAATTTTTTCCTTTCTTGACTCGGCTCTAATGGCCTACAAAAACTTAACAACTTTTGGTTGGATTCTAACAACACTTATCCTAGGCCTCTAGCCAACAACCTCAAATTGGTGAACTCGACCTATGTTTATATCCACACGTTCTCACTTATTTCTCCTTGTTTTAATTTCCTTTGGGAGAGTGGGTCCCTTACATATGCCTCTAGATCTTCCTACTCAAATTCAAATATGAACTAAGAGCTATCTCCATCTTGACATTATCTACTTATCCCACGTCAACCTGGTCGTTGATCTTAACTAATCGTTAATCCTATTCAACCTCCTTGTAAAACAACTATTTTGTCTTATTTGTTAATTAGCAACTTGTTTGCTAAATTTTCTGCATAGCACAAAACCTAGGCAGTCATGAGATAAATCTCCCTCATTTACCGGTGAGGCTTCCATGTCAGATTTGTCAATTAAAGTATGCTAATATCTATATGAGGTTTTACTTTAACTACTTAGTTCATGAACCATAACTGAACAGTTCTGCAACAAGTAAGCAGTTGTTTAAAAAAGAAAATATTTATAGAAGCAGGGAATTATATAAACACCGAGAATAAATGGGGAAGATGTGCATCCCAATCAATAGATAGCAAAGTTGATCGCATGCACATAGAAGAAACCAATAGATACAAACACAAAATTATAAGCAAAGGTAGCTCTAGATCTAGATCTGAAATAATACAAAGTCTATTAAAAGATCTAAGATAAAAAGCAAGAAACACAATACACCGTAACAAAAAGTTCTCTGGAAATCTGCTCCTGTATATTCCTTGGCTTCAAGTGGCTCTCAAGGATTTCAGCACAAAGTCTGGAACACAAGGTTGCTGCTTACAAATTATGATCTCTTTAACCTGAAGGTTCTTCCTCTACTTATAGAATGTAGAGGGGCAATTACAAGTTGGAAGCTTTTAGTTGAACTGACACATGTGGAAGTCGGAGGAAAGAAACAACTGGCAATCTCCATCCTGGAATTCCTCTTTGCATGACATGTATGATTTGCAACTGAAAATAGCACCTTCTATTTTGCACGTCCGCCACCTATCTCTAAGTAGTTGACTTCTTCAAATAATGGCTTTTAAACCAATCACTTAAGTTGTATAATTTAATTGATCGCTCAATTACTTTGTCGAAGGAAAGAAGAAGGAAGAGGAAAGCTGCAGTCTTGTCCTTTTTCATGTCTGCATGCAACTGATTCTTTTTCCTTTGATTGTCACCAAACTGGATCTGGGAGTAGCTGGATCTGTTGCCTTTGATTCTCACCAAACTGGATCTGGGAGTAGCTGGATCTGGAAACAACAAGCTGGAATTGAAAACAGCTGGATTTTTCCTTTGCCTTGTCTTCTCTTTTATCCTTGAAGCTTTTGTAGTTCTTCTCCAGTACATGCATCAATGCAATGTTTGTCGTAGATAACTCATCATCCTTATTTTCAATTTCATATGAGCAATTAAAAATTCTGGAAAGCACTCCGGATGAATGAAAATTCAATAAAGGCTTCAACTGGAAGATGGGAGCATTTGCACAAGATCTTGGAAGGAATTTTCCACGCACTGACTTCTTCACGGGTTGCATTCAAAACAAGAGGATGAAGCATTTGTGCCGGAAGCTTTTGCAACTATGAGATCTGGATCTGGATCTACATATGAATTTACATTTGCATCTGCATCTGGATATGGGTATGCACCTACATAAAAAACTTTGGCAACTGGGCTGTGGATGGAAAAGCTGCAGCTCTAATAATTCCACTGTTTTTAATCTGCACGCATGACTGAATTTTTTCCTACACGCATGAGTGAAGTCTTTCCTACTCTAGATCTGTCTATCAATTCAGCAAGAGGTTCTGAGCCTAGATCTGTGTCTCCAATATCTGTAAATTTAGAAGTGATGCATGACTCCGTTGTGCTTTCTTTTTCATCTTTCTTCGCCATAGCTTTGTCTATCTTTGTCTGAACAATTCTTTTTCTTCTTATTTGACTGAAATTCTTCAAAACTGGTGCAGATCTGGATAATCCTTCAGATTCGGAAGAAATATTCAATGTATTGGACATTGATATAAGTTCTTTTTCTTTATAAAAGCCCCTATATCTAACTCTTGCAATTAATTCAGACAAAGATGGCAACCGAAGCATGCACAGTGAATTTTAATCACAAAAATCTACATAATTCAAGCCTGTTGCCCTAAAATTTGATGTTTTATTTGCATGCAAAGCAAGCATGAATTTTACCAACATCACCTGAGCACCTGTATCACTTCTACAAACAATTATGCAGACATGAATCAACCTTCCTCAAAGCATGCGCCAAAACTAGAAACTTTTAGCATCAAATCCACCTTCCTCTGAGCAAAATCCTTCTTCAAATGGGGCGCACTTTTCCTCTCGGCTGCACTTCTTCACCTGTGAATTAATTAATTCATCCTTATGGCAGCCCATGCTTATATAACCCTCATAATTCTATAATTAATAATTGCCCTTCCTATTCCTGGCAATTAATTAATTAAAAATCAAGCTCTTCTCTTTAACTGGTGTGCTAAAACTGCAAGATTAAGGACAGCCATCCATTAAATTAAATTTAATTAATTTAATCATTCACTCTTCACTTCACTTAAGCTTCACAATGTGCTTTGACCATATCCACTGAAAATAGAATTTAATTTAATCATTTAATACTTTAAAAAGTATTATTTCTCTCCCAAATGGGGCTGCATTAAATAAATTAAAATTATTTAATTTTGGAATTCTATTTTTAAATTCTTTTTGTCCACTTCCCTTTGTTGACTTTTCCACAAGCCTGGGCACCAAAATTGGGTGAATAAATATTAACAAATATTTATTTAATGCATTATTATTCACCCAAGGTGGGTCGCACTTTTTAGAATAAGGAATTTCTATTTTTAAAAGTCACATGACAATGGGATTATTTACCCTGCAAAGCAACCCTAAAAATCCCATGATTCACTTAAGTCGTTTGACTTTTATAATGGGATTATTTACCCTACAAAGTAGGCAATAAAATCCCATGATTTCACTTAAGACACTTTTCTTTTATTTCACCATGAGAATTTTTACCCTGCAAAGCAGACAATAAATTCCCCCTGCTTGCTGCCTCTAATTTTTCCACTGCAACTTAAGTGACTTATCTATCATGGGAAAAATTACCTTGCAAGGCAAGCAATAAAATCCCACCTGCCTACTGCTTCTATTTTTCCCATGCTCCACTTAAATCCTTTGTTTTCAAAAAATGCACCCAACCCTGCAGGGGCTTTTTAGTGCACGACTTCACTTTTTCCCAATGAACTGGACCTTCCATAGCGACTTCCTTCTGGCACAATGTGCATATGTGATCTCTGAATATTTTAGGCCAAGAATCAGGCTAACCCGGCAAAGGAATTGATCTAGAGAAATTTCCCAGAAAACGAAACGGGAAAACACAAAAACACGAAAAATTGCCAAAAGTCACAAATAAAGCCCAAAACTTATTCCTAGTTAAAACCCTTCTAGTATATAGGTATAATGATATGTTCGATCACAACAGGGTTTAAATGGAGGGAAAATTGCCTCAAATGGGGCTCAAAATAATTAAATACAAATTTCTCGTAGACAAATGCTGACGACAGAATATAACAATTTTGGGCATCTAGGTATTTGGCGAAAAAGGATAATATTCTCTTTGGGAATATCTTGACGCAATACAAGAAATTTCAAGCAATAAAAGCACAAAACAACCCATTATTTCAAAAGTACGAAAAAATTTCGGATAGGGTAGTCGCAGATTTCAGGATGAAATCTGGGGGACACCACAACTATTTCTTGTATTCCTTGCTTGCAATCCTTTGCTCCACCTATATTCTATTTTATCGTGTGTTGATGGTCTTAAGCTACACCTTCTACTTTATTCATTGCACTATCTTTGTGCTTCTAAGACTTTTTCAAACCATCAATATGATTATTTCATAATCCAAGTTATTTTGTAATACTTCCTTTTATGATTTTCAACCTTCTGGGTACTCTTTTGCAATAAACATAACTCCTTTGTAATCTTTGCACACCTCCAGTCAACTAGGTTGAACCAAAATCTTATTGCCCTACCAAAATTCCAAGTGCCATCATTGTGGATTATTCTTCTCTTCCTCTCTTCCTTCCTTCTTCAAAAGACCTTGTGCACTCCACTACTTCACACTTCACCAAACATCTCATGCACTATTGTGTCGTCTATTTGGTTGGCTAGATTTTCTACATAGCTTGAAAACCTAGGCAATCATGAGATAAATCTTCCTTATTTACCAGTGAGGCTCTCATGTAAGATTTGTCAATTAAATATCTTAACATCTATTCGTGGGTATTACTTTAACCATACAGCTCATGAACCATAGTTATATAGTTTTGTTGCAAGTAAGCAACTGTTAAAGAAAGGAAATATCTGATGAAGAAGAAAACAACATAAAATAGGAAAGAAAGAGGGAAGATGTGCAACCCAATCAATAGATTACAGAGTTGATTGCATGCACATAGATAAAACAGATAGATATTAACATACAAAATTATAAGCAAAAGGGAACTTTCAGATCTAGATCTAGAGTAACGCAAAGTTTATGAATAGATCTAAGACTGAAAGTTAGAAAAAAAAAATGCACCGTTGACACAAAGTTCTCTGGAAATATGCTCTTTTCTATTCCTCTGCTTCAAATAACTATCAGGGGTTTCAGCACAAAGTCTCGAACACAAGAATTTTGCTTACAAATTCTCCTCCTTAACCTGAAGGTTCTTCCTCTACTTATAGAATGTAGAAGGGAAATTACAAATGGGAAGCTTAACCTAACTAGAACATAAACAAGAAGTAAAGATAACATCTGAAAATCATCTTCCTTTAATTCCTCTCTAAGTGACATGCATTGGGAGTTCTAGTCAAAATTATGCACATCTGTCACTTATAGAATCGTTCCACACAACTTAAAGTAATGGTTTTCAAACCGATAACTTTTAAGTTTTACAATTACATCCGAGAACTTGAAAAAATAAGAAAGAGAAGAAGAAGAAGAAAGATCTGCCAGCTGTAATCCCTACATCTTCTTTTTTCTTTGATACTAAATATACTTGTCAAACATGTAATTCAACAACTTCCCATCTGTTTTAGCCACAACTTCTTTTTCTGTCCTGAATTGCAACAATCCTTGTTTCAGAACATTGATGCACACTTCCACATCCTTCAAGCTAGGCCTAAACTTCTTAAAGTCTGAATGCAGCATTACCAGCTTGCTGATGGAATCCATCGTGAAAGGCCTAACAGGTTCATCAATCCTCTCTTGAACCATCAAAAGAGATCCTTCTAGGGAATCAGACACTTTGTTAGTAATGGTCCTTTTGTATGAAGAAACATTCTGATTACTTCCTCATTGGTGAAAGCAATGACATTGTTTGATAGTGATGATGCCATACTCTCAAGCACCCGCATTCTTTTTAGCATTATTCTGAAGATCTCCAAGCAGAAAGAAAATGCAAACTCAAGTTATTTCCCCTTTTCAACTGAACCATTGGGTACAATTCGTTCTGCAGTCAAAACTTCTTTCGGCAGCTTATTTATCTCAACCAAAGTACTCAGGTTACTTTCAACTACTGTGTTCATGTCCATCATGGTCATCACTAGTTGTTTCAGCTGAGCCAATGCATCTTTTATAACCTTTAGACGGGCCGACACCTCCCTGAGTTGTACAGAAGCTTGGTGAATGATAAAATTCTTCCATTCATCGATAGCTTTAACTTGGTTACCTGCATCTTCCACTTCCTGCATGAGATGATCACTCACCTGCTTATGTGTTGAACTTGGCTGAGTGGAAGATTTGGCAACTTTGGCAATAATCTCGCACAACTGAGACACCTGCTTTTGAAGTTCAACTTTTTCTGCCTTTTCTTTGTCAAGCCTAAGGAATAAAGCATTTATCAATGTCTATGTGTCTTGCTTCAATCCTTCAGTAGTGGTCTAACCTATTGGTACTTTGGTCACTATTATATCCACTGCCATGAGCTCGCCCTTTTTCTTTCCTTCTATTGGAACTGATACCTCAGCGAACTTCTACCCTAACTCCTCAATAATCAACCTCGAAGCCACCTTAGCAACTTTAGGTCTTATGTCTTTTCCACCCAAACTCAGGAGCAGCTGCAAGTCATGTTCCTCCAAGTTGATCTCCTCTCTAGCCTCTCGAACGGACTGTGAAGCCAACCACTTTGAGAAATTGCTTCTCGGATAATGAGAATTTGTCGAATGTACCACCATCTCATGCTCTAGTTCCTCTCCATCCGAAATCACTATAGTGTCGTGGCTACCGTCCTCTATATTGTCCAAAGACAAAGCTCTTTCAAATTTTGTCATCTGCAACTTTAGAGTTTCTTCAGGAAGAGATGCAGATCGGAGTGGCTGAGGAGAAAACACAAATGTTGCTGGATTCAACGGAGGAACGGCAGTATACTGCTGAGGTGCAAAAGTTGGTGAAGTACATGATGTTGCAGAAGTCGAAACTAGCACCATAGCCATAGAAGGGACCTTTTCCCTCGAATGAGACTTCTTGTGCACTTTAAGATTTTTAGGTCTTCTGTTACATTCTCTCTCATGCTTCCTTTTGATGGAATCTCCTGTGCTGAGGTTGTCTATGATCTAAATCATCAAAGCTTCATCAAGGTAATACCCCTTTGTTAGCAACGAGTTCGAAGTGTTGACCAAAACAGCAACAGACCTCTCCTTAATCGTGTGCCAGCCACCAATGATCTCCTAAAGTGTAGCTCTATCCCCTCCTACCTGATGGTATGTGTCAAGTAACACCGGCCCATCATCTGTAAGATCCGCAAGTATCCGTGCTAATCTATAATCAAACACTTGTCGCATTGATAACCTGCTAAAGTTTCTTCCTAACTTTGTATTCGCTTCTGCACTTCATCCAAAAATCTTGTAACGAAGGCACATGCATGTATTCCTGGGAGATTGTCTTTCTTGCCACCCCATATGGATCGAAGTTCAGCCATGCTGGGAAGAACTCATGCTCATACTCAGCGAACATCTCTGCTTCAATCCCTCTGGCTTTGTGAATGCTCTGGCAGTTGTAATAGCCCAATGTGATCGGAAAGAAGCCAGTGGAATTATGTCATTTCAACTGTAGGTCATGCATCTCCACGAGCTTTCTGCTCAACTCCATGATGACCAATCTGTCGCTTGGATATCTGAGCAACTTGACTGGTTCTCCCGAAAATCCGGTGACCCTGAGGTATGTAAAGTCTGCAAACTAGATGAAGATACTGTCAATCTGGGATACAACTTCCCAAGTTTCCTTGCTTACCCTGTTGGTGTTCAGATCACCATTCAGCCTGCAAATGAACCCGTAGAAGAATCCATCGTTGACCACCTTGTAATCTTTATTACATTCAGGCATAGTAACCTGCGGGTAGCACTCAAAAATAGGATCCTTGGAGAGAGCACCCCATCTATCCAGCTTGGAGAAGATACTCTGCGAGGCTGCTGCATATACCAAATATGAAGTCATCTTGAAGCTACAAGTCCACCTCACATTTCACAGCTGCTCACCAATGTTGTCGCTGATGATCTCCGACTAATTGATTATAGAATCTACTTTTTTGATCTCAATGGTCCTAATGAAGGCATATATCCATGAGCGGAAGTTGTGAGCGTTAGCTTCGCCATTTATCCTGCATAGCAATTTGGTAATGTCATCCACCTCCTGCACCAAATTGGATCGTGGAAGAGTCCTCGGGAACTTTGATGGAGATCCGGGCTTCTTCATATACCTTTTGTTCATGATTCCCACACAGTCTACTTTGTGTTTCTCCCATCTGCTGCCAGCGTCCAGCATGTTGATTGTAGTCACCACCTATCGTGTTGGAATCTTCAGGAAATAATTGATAAATTGTCCATCCGGATTGATCTGGATAGTGGATGGTATGACCTTGCACACTCCATGAAGAATTATGGAAACTAGGCTATAACTGCGAATGTTGAAGCTCAGATGATTCTACTACTTTTGACTGTCCGCATGAGAGAAGTCTTTCTAGCTCTGGATCTTTCAATCAATTCGAAAAGAGGTTCTGGGCCTAGATCTATGTCTTTGATGTAACCAAATCTTGAATTAATGCATGATTCCGCTGAGTTTTCTCTTTCATCTTGTTTTTCCATGGCCGGAGCTATCTTTGTATGAGCAATTCTTTTTCTTTTTATTCGGACGGAGTTCTTTACAACTGGTACAGATCTGGGAATTTCTTCAGATTCGGAGGATATATTCACTGTATCTGACATTGATTTAAGCTCCCTTTAAATTATATAAGCACCTGTAATGAATATCTGCAAGTAATTCAGACAAAGACGGCAACCGGAACATGAACACTTGATTTTTATCATAAAAATCTGCATATAAAGCCTACTGCCCTAAAATTTCAGGCTTTGCTTGCATGCAAAACAAGCATAAATATTTGTAACTTCACCTAGGCACCTGTAACAATATGCAAATAATTAAACAGACTTAAATCAAGCTCCTCCAACCCTGGGTGCAAAACTTTGAAGCTTTCCGGCAATGAAAAACACTTTTTTGAGCAAAAATCCTCCTCCTTTGGGCGCCAAAACTGTCCGAGCTGCACTCCTTTGCTAGAAGAATTAATTAATTCATCATTATGGTAGTCCATGCTTATATAACCTTCATCATTCTATAATTAATAATTGTCTCTCCTATTCCTGACAATTAATTAATTAATAAGCATGTTTTTCTCTTTAACTTGGGCGCCTAAACTTGCATGCTCATGGCTGACATTAAATAAATTAATTTAATTTACTTTTAGCCTCCTTCCTTCAGTTCTCTGACTTCACATCATGCTTTGACCTTCTATTTCTCCATGGGCAAAATTAGGAATAAAAACCATTAATAAATTCTTCAAAAAACATTATTTATCCTCCAAATGGGTTGCACTTTTTAGCATGCTTTAGGGCTTCATTAAATAAATAAATTTAATTTGTTTTCAGCCTTCCTCTTCCAGTCTTCTTTGACTTCTCTTTATGCATTGACTTTTCCTCATCCCATGGCGCAAAAATTAGAAAGAGACTATTAATAAATGCCATTAAATAAATTTTTTAATGCTCCAAAGGGGTCGCACTTTTTGGCAAAGGCTGATTTCTATATTTAAAAGTCAATTTTTAATGGAATTATTCAGCCTGCACCGCAACTCCAAAAATCCCATCATCCACATAAGATTGTTTTCCTTCCATAATGGGATTTTTTACCCTACAAGGCCGGTAGGAAATTCCCATCAATGCCCTTAGTGATTTTTCTTTATTTTATAATGGAAATTTTTACCCTACAAGGCAGGTAAGAAATTCCCGCCTGCCCGCTGCCTCTAATTTTCCCATCATTACTTAAGTGACTTTGCCTTCATGGAAAAAATTACCCTGCAAGGCAGATACAAAATTCCCACCTTCCTGCTACTACCAAAAATCCCACTGCAGCTTTAAATCCAACAATTCCCAAAAATGCTACTTGCCCAGAAGAGGGTTTTTTATGCATGACTTCGTCTTTTTAAAGAGAACCTGACTTCTTGAGGCTGATTCCTTTTAGCATGGCGGTCGTAGATTATCTCCAGATACTCCAAGCAAGAAAACAGATTGTACTGGCAAGGAATTGTCCTAGGGGAATTTCACAGAGAAAAATACGAGAAAAATAAAAAAACAAAAAACGTTGCTAGAAGTCACAGACAAAGCCCATGATCCATCCCTAGTGAAAAACCTACTGGTATATGTGAATATTGACATGCAAAACTTCAACGGAGCTAAACCAGAGCACAATTTACTTCAAACGGGCCTCTAAATAATTAAATAAAATTTTCTCACAGACAAAACCTGATGAAGGGATAAAACGATTTTCAGCATCTGGGTATTTGTCGAAAGTGGCTCATATGATTCACTAAGAATATCTAAACGCAATACAGGCATCTTCTGGCATTAAAAACATAAAACAACCCGTTATTTTAAAAGTACAAATTTTTTTTGCATGGGGTAGTCTCAGATTTCAAGGTGAAATCTGGGGACACCATATTTTTTACTACACTCTTCCTCCATAG
The DNA here is from genome assembly GCA_019776745.2 of Taxus chinensis. Lineage (NCBI taxonomy): Eukaryota > Viridiplantae > Streptophyta > Pinopsida > Cupressales > Taxaceae > Taxus > Taxus chinensis. Next base: position 231,797,426 of record CM034152.1, on the reverse strand, counting down.
TCATTGCACAAAGTCCTTGCACACTTCTATGTGATCACCACCTGACCCTTCTACCTCCTCTCTTAATTCCACATGCTCTCCATCCATACGTGTACCCAAAATAAGCAAAAATTGTGCAAGATTTCATTGGACCTTACATTCTCCTACATCAAACACCTTAGGTGCTTATTTCTACAAAGAGAATACTATGTGAGTGGTAGGACCACCCTTTTAATTATTAGAGCACATAATATTGGATTCTTCATCCAATAAGCCTTGTTCTAGCACAGGTGCTTCATTCAGTGTCTTTTCCAATTTTTCATCACCTCTTTGTGACCCTTGTGTGTAATCTTGTGCATTCTTTTGAGATTCTACCAACCTTAAACTTACCAAATCATGTAAATGGATCTTCTTATCTCACAATTCTCTTTCCACTTCGTCGTCTTCAACCATACACCTCTAACTAAGGCTTCTCACAACGCCATTTTATTTTACAATTCTACACTCACCCTAATCTATCAACCTCCACAAAAATTTGTCAAGACTTTTCTTCTCCCTTTCCCACTTTATCTTTGGGCATTCATCCTCTGTACATCTTTCCTTCACACACTACTTCCTTGTTGCGCCTTTTGTATCTCTACCCTCATCTTCCTTGCCAGATTATTATTCCTATCCTCTCTTCTCCATCTTTTGTTCTATTTTATCCTCTTTTTGGCGACCTCTCTTTTCAGCCCGTTCCCCCTTTTTGTACTTATCTTTTATGCTATCGTTTACGCATCATATCTTCATTATCTATAGTGCTATCTTCCTCTACACCTACTTTTGCATTTTCATCTCTATGCACACTTTTGGGCTTGGATTTACCTACAACCATCCTCCTCCTTCCTACCTTGACCCTTATATGACTTTGACTTCCCTCGTTTTTAAGTCTACATTCTTGCACACACCCCTTCTCCAC
>CM034152.1:231626878-231795990 GCA_019776745.2 Taxus chinensis | reverse complement strand
AGTCAACGAGTCTAGATTCGTCCATTTAAAAGCATGCAAAGGTCCTAAAGTCGTGCCTTAACAAGAGCAAAGTCACTCCATGTATTGTCAAAGGTCTTCAAGGGACAAAAGGGTTTAGTGTAGCAACAAAAGTACACCACATCACAATACTACCGAGTTGGTTACATTCTCTACTCTATAGTTAGCCTATCATATTTATGTCAAGAGGCATGAGGGAACACATAGGAGGTTGGCTAAGATTGCATTCACTTTTTCATAAAGTGTTAGGAGAACTACATGAGGTTTGATCGCACTGGAGGGCATGTATTGAAGCATTTGGATTGGTTTAGCAGGGGTTCACTACCATGGGTAGTCTAGCCACACCCACACACTGATTTCTTCTTTTCTCATCTAATGTTTTGATGAAGGGTATTGCAGGAATCTAGGATTTCTACTTGATGCAAGTCATCACAGGTTGTACAAGCTAGAGCACCATATATCAACAAATATTTACAGACAAGTAAGGGTCACAAAAAGTTACAGAACCCAATTGAAAGAAGGTCTAAGACCATATAGAAAAGAGCAGAACTGTAAAAAATAAGGGCAGGACTGTATGGTCTTGGAGAGATAGTTTCTAACTACAATATCATTTAAATGAAGCATCTTCAAGTTCATATCAACTTATTTACCCGGTCTAGACACCCACATCTTCTTTGTATCACTTTGTATAACTAATTATTAATCTTTGAGCTTGTGTTTTTGAGTTATCATTGTATCTTTTATAATTGTTGCAAGTATTAATGCATTTTTTTTTATTATGCATTGTTGATTGTAAATTAATTAATTCAAATAACTCGTGTAACAAACCCTTATATACTACATACCTGCACATCTCATCTATCACATATATATTTTTACAATGCAATGACTTCCTCTCACTGTGTCAACTTAATTTTCAACACATCACTTTACACTTCTAGTGTTACATCCTAGAGCTCGACAAATGTTGGCAATGCATCAATGTTACACTTCAATGTTGCACAAAGCCTCTGCAGACCATATTACATCTCCCCATAGACACAAACACCACAAATAATACTACACACAAGCCAAAGCTACGCACATCCTTCTAAACCACATTACACAAGTCCTTCACAATTCTCATGTGCTCATACTCCTTGGCACATACATCTGCACAAACCATCCTCGCGCACTAGTGTTGCGCAAGTTTGCACAACACAAACCACTGTGCAATAAACCATCTCTAATGCTATGTAAATTTGAAACATTTATAAATGAGGTTATGTAATGAGATTTTCCCTATATAAAAATCTCTATAACCGTAATCCTTTGCTTGGTACTGCAAGATGAATTAAAATGGTCATGAAGATGCTATTTTCTTCTGGTTGATTTTTCTAGGCATTTTCTTGCTTACTCTTTGGACTCATTGTGCACTATCTATTTCAAGCGATAGTCTCCAAAATTCTGACGAATCTAAAATTTTACTAAATAGTAAAAACCCACTTGTCAACTATTGTACTTTAAAATATTCTATTATGCAATTAGCTGTAACTTTGCAGCTTTACATCTATTTGTGATTATAGATTGCAATTTTTATTCTTGCCGAAACATAACATTAATTCTCGGCAAAAAGAAATCAAGAAGAAAACTCGCATGTAGGATTCTCCTGCGCTAGCGAGAAACCTTAAAAATCATAGTCATACGAATCTTCCGTAGTAAAGACGACATGCATCAATCTGTCCTTAACTTGAATATATATTTCATCAGGGAGCTTGTTGGTCCTTTTATTTGCTACAATAAATTCAATACATCCATTTGGGGCACCTTCCGTTCTATTTACTGCAACTAAGCTTTGCAGCCTTATTAGTCTTTTTATATTATGTAAGATAATATGAAGATGCATTTTTAAGTTCTTGGGAGCATTTCTTGAAACAACCTCCCATTTTCTACTTGTTATTAGCTTTACAGTGTTCTGCATTCATTCAAACTCTGTACAACTCTGAATTGTATTTCTATAACCTTGTGGTTTTGCTGTTTTTATCTTAGCTTAATGTGAAAAGGCAGTTGTTTTCAAAAATTGCATGTGCAGTAGCGAATCTTGGATAGAGGTTAAATAAAGGCTGAAGAGGAATGAATGGCTGCTCACTCTTAGCTACATTGTAACGATTTTCTTTTTTCCTTCTTGTAATTTTTTGTAGTGGTTCTAGATCTATTTGTATTTTTTATATCTCAATCACTAAAATAAAATTGTTGAAAGATAAACAGCAAAGATTTCTGGTTGAAACTAAATAATAAAAAAATTCTCCAGGGATTTGAAAGGGAAATCTTGAAAATGGAAAGGGGGTTCCCTACCTGTGGCTGGCAAAATCGTGGAGCTTTCCCGTTGGCGAGTAAATAACAAGAGCGATTTCAGCATCGCAGAGAAGAGAGAGCTCTTTCGCCTTTTTCAACAGTCCTGCCTTGCGCTTGGAGAAAGTAACCTGACGACTTATGGGGTTGTGTATCCTCTTCAGTTCCACCTTCCCTCTCCCCATTCTGCTCTATTTTGTACGGAACAATGTAGAGTAGGGCATAAGAAGATCCGAAAACACAAAACCGCCACTGGCTCCCTAGCCACTAGGCCTGTTCCTCTGTATTGCCAAGTCGAATTTCGTACTTCCTTAATTATTCAATATGTCGGGACCTGCAAATTGTTCCGGGGACGCTAAGCCGATAAGGAGTCGATTGAGAACACCGTATGTCCTATTCTGTCATTTGTTTCGCTTAAGTAATTCAGTTGCTGCAATTTATTAGATACCTATGTGCCTTCCGGAGCTATCTTTTGTCAATTCATCTTTTGGTAACATTTTTCATTTTTAAAAAAAATAAATATACATGCGAGGCAGCCCATAAAAATAAATAAATATACATGCGAGGCAGCCCATGGAGCTTCCAAAGAGACAGAATGATTGGAATTCCGTATTTATGTTGATGATTTATATGCTACGAGGGTGATGCAACAATAAGACCCCTTCTAACTAGCAGATTAGATGATTGGTTTGTTTGTTAGCTTGGTTGGTACGTATGTTTGTTCAACTTCCCTCTTCTCTTTTGTAATTTTATAATATTAAGACAATTAAGTCAATAACCTCAAACTACGTGTTTCATTGTACTATGTTGCATATGTTGAACAAAACTTTTTGAAAATTTAGTTTTTATGATTGTAAAATTCTCATTCATGGAGAACTTAAAGTCACTCGATCTGAAAAAGTTATATATGAGAGGTTAGTACTCGCAATTTTGAATAGGATGTTTGCAAACATTGGCCTTATGAACATTATGAATATCAAATAGAAAATGAAAAATTCAAAGGGACTCTTGAAGTGAATGGACTTAAATGATTTGATTTCATTTTTATTACATTTATGAGACCTAAAAATTTATGGAATCATAAAGTGTTTTAATTACAAATACTCGTGCAGACAAACAAGATGTGCAAACAAATGGGATGTTGCAACAATGCAACAATAAACATACTCGTGCACATATAATTACAAATATATGGTTTGAACCATATAACAACTCAAATAATGATAAACAACATGCTACGGGAATACTATTCCCAAATAAAATTAATATATGGTTTATAACAACTTACCACAATTTAATAATTAACTTACTTATGCTAAGTTAAGCTAGGTAAAATATGTATACCCTAACATTCCCCCTCTTAATTTTTCATTGTTTCAAGAGATGAGGAGAGGAACTCTCTGAACAACTCAAACTTGTCACATGCAAGTGAATTTGTGAAGATTTATTCTCGTTGTTCATATGTTGGGAAAAACTAAAGTTGTATATTGTGTTTCAAGACAGGCTCACATATGAAATGTACCTATACCTCAATGTGCTTTGTTCTTTCATGAAAAATTGGATTGTGAAAAATTTTGAGAACACCTTCATTGTCAACATACAAGGTGGTTAGTTTGTCACGTGGTATTCCAACTCCTTCAAATATGCGACATAGCAATATCGCTTCACAGACAACCTCACCTATAAAATGATACTCAGCTTTTGTAGAAGAGCGAGAAACAAAGTGTCTTTTCTTGCTTCCCCATGCTATCGGTCTAGATCTAAAAAAGAACACAAACCTTGAAGTGGATTTTTTTTCATCAATGTTTCTTGCATGATCTGAATATAAATATAAATACAAGAATAAATTATCAATCTTCTTGTATTCTAGACCACCTTAAGATATATGAATATTCACCTTGCTACCTTTTAATAACAAAATCTTGGTTCATGCATGAACCTGGATAGATAGCTTACTGCAAAGCTAATATCTGGTGTAGTGTAGGTCAGGTAAATGAGACTCCCAATCAACTGCCGATAGAGAGTTGCATTTACCACAGGTGATGGATCTGAATGAGATAACTGCAATCTATTCTCCACAGGTGTAGCAATAGGTCTGTAATCCATCATCCTAAATTTATTGAGCATTTTCTTGGTATAATTCAAATGAGAAACAAATATGTGATTATATCTCTTCCATACTTCTAATCCAAGAAAATAGTGCATCAGCCCAAGATCTGTCATGGCGAACGATTAGTTAAGATATTTCTTTGTTACATCGATCATACTCACTAAACTGCCAGTGATGACTAAATGATCGACATAGACAAACAAAATGACAATATCCCCCCCTTGCTTTTTGAGGTAGAGATTGGGATTGTATGGATTTATGAAAAATACATGTTGTACGAGATGCTCATCAATTTTGATGTACGAAGCCCAGGGTGCCTATTTAAGGGCATGCAGAGATTTACAGAGTCTACATAGCTTTGTTTCTGGACCAGGTATGACATATCGCTTAGGTTGAGTCATGTAGAATTATTCTTGTAGATCTTCATTTAGAAACAACATTTTTTAGGTCCATCTTATGGAATTTCCAACCACTGAACTATGTGTGGGTAGAGTAAAGATCATCCTAATCATTTGGATTTTAGTTGTAGGAGAAAATGTCACCTCATAGTCTATGCCTTATTTTTGTGCCTACCCCTTTTCTACCAGTCTTTCTTTATACTTCTCTATAGTCCCGTGTACTTTTTATTTTGTTTTGAATATCCATCTACAACCAATGGGTTTCTTCCCTAGTGGAATATCGAAAAGTTGTCAAGTATTGTTTTTCATCACTGACTGATATTCATCATCCATGGCATCTTTCCAAGTGTTTAAATGTAGGGATTCTTGGACTATAGTGGGTTCATCAGATTCTATAAATGTATTCATTAAAGTAAAGTTTACTTATTCTCCTTCTTTACAACGATTCTTTGGTCTAGTGGTGGATGTATTTCGGTGGAAAATCTAATTTTTCATCTCATATCATGTTATTATACCTCTTGGGCATACACTGAACTAATCCTATGGGTCGTGGTTCTATCTGATCATCACCATCATCCCCATCATCATTCTCATCATCGAGAACATCAAATTTTATTTTTACAATAGGTGAAAAATCTACATCAGGTGAGTTCGAAGGAGGACTCTCTTCTTGCTTCTTCTCAAAAAACTCAACATCTCTAATGGTGTACACTTTCGTGGTCTTCGGATCCATCAATTTGTAACCAAGAGTCTCTTCACTATAGGCAATGAAGATGAGTTTTTGTGATTTCATATCCAACTTATTTATATTCTTCTTGGTTATGTGCATACTTGCTTTACACCTGAATACTCTGAGGTGTGCAATAGATGGTTTCCACTTCTACCATGCTTCATATGGTGATACATCCATCAAGAGCAACTGTGGGAACTCTGTTCAACAAATATACCTAGTTGTTTTTGTTACTTCTATCCCAAAAATATCCTTCACTATTCCAGAATCATTGATCATGCATTGCACCATTTCCATGATATTACGATTTATTCTCTCAACAACACCATTCTTCTATGGTGTGTGTCGAGGTGGTATTTTTTTACGAATCTTGTGAGCTTGTAAGTAGTCTTTGAACTTGTTACTGTTGAATTCCTCCCCTCGATCTAAATGGAGAGTTCTGATGTGATGACCAGTGTTGTTCCCAATAGCCACTTTGAGCTTCTTGAAAGTTTCAAAAGCTTCACTTTACTTACGAATATAGTATATCCACATTTTTATTGAATAGTCGTCAACACAAAGAATGAAGAATTGAAATATAGAATGAATCGGTTACAACGGACCATAAATCTTGTTATGAAACAGATCAAGCTTACCATGAGCTTGATAAGTACTCTTATGGGATGAAGCTTTTTTTTTTTTCATGCTAGGTAGTGACGAACCTTATATGTATACTTCTAGAGAGATGGGAATCCTTTTACCATATTGTACTGGTGAAGTGTTTTGAGATACTTAAAATTGATGTGACCAAGTCTCTGATGCCACAATTGTGCGGATGTATAATTTTTAGCCACAAGTGCTTGATCATCTCTGTGAACAAAATCAAGCTGGAACATGTGTCCCACATTAGAGGCTTTTACAACAATTTTTGAGCCTCATGATTTTGCTCGAATTAAACACATTTTCTTTCCGGAATGAGTATAAAAGTTAATTTTCAAGCTATGATCTAGGAGTTGACTAACTGATAGTAGCTTTTTTGTCAACCCAAGGACATATAGTACATCTGACAATCTAAAATTATGTGAACCAAGAAGAAAATAAATGTTCCCAATCCCCTGTACTAGATATGAAGAATTATCACCTAACGAAACATGATTTTTTGAAGGCGTGTCCCTCATTTTGGTAAACTAGTCTTTGTGGTCGGTCACGTGTTGATTGGATCCTGAATCAACATAACAAACATCACTAGATGACATGGAGAGTTCACTTGATCGAGTAGTGTACAAGAAGTCTTCATTATTTGAATGTTCTTCTTGCTCAGCGATATTTCCTTGTTAATGGGGTTTTCTTCGCCAGATCTCCTTCTTCTGCCCTTGATTGTAGTTAGATTGTTCCCTATAAGATTGTTGATTTTTAGGTCCAGAGTTGATTGATGAACCTTTCTTATAGGTATTGACCCAACAATATTTTAACTCATGTCTTCTTTTGTAGATAGGACATTTGTTCTTTTGTTGCTTGTCCCCTTCCTGATGCTAATTTTGGGACTTTTGAGAGGAATTAGGTTTGCCTTTTCCTTTTCCTTTCTATTTCTGATGAGAAAATAATGTTTTCTCCTCTTCATCATCTTTATTATACATAACTTCTTCTTTTTGCAGTAAATTTACCATCTTGTCAAAGCTAACTATCTGATCTGAAAAGTTGAGTGTTGTCACAAAAATGTAGTATGAAGGAGGGAGTGCTCTCAGAAAAATGGGAACGAGAGATATATCAATGACCTCCTCTCCTAGGGCTAGAGGTGAAGCCCTTATTCTTGAACTCTTCGCAAGAAATCTTCTATTTTCTCATTCTATTTAAACTTTAGTGTGTGTGTGTGTAACTAACTCTGTAAATTCAGTATGACATTCCTGTTCTTGGCCTTGTACACTATGCTCAACTTATCCCATGCTTCTTTGGCAGATTTAGCATCTAGAATGTGGGGTTTCACATCGTCGAACACTACAAACAAGATTATGAGCTTGGCCTTCTGATTTGATCCATCAAACTGTCATTATTGGGTTGTATCAGTTGTTGATCTGGTTGCAAAACCATTCACAACATTCCAAATCTCTTCAAACTCAAAATGTGTTTTGATTTTTGTCTTTCATGTTGCATAGTTATTTCCTCTTAGAAGTTGATATTATGGAAGAAATAATTTGGGGGCGTTGGTCCCCATTTTGAAGAATCAACTGAAAAATGGTAAGGCTCTTATTACTCCAGGAATATGGTCTCCCAATCTATATACCGCTAGTCCAATATACCAAACCTTTTTATACACGTGCCCTACCGATATACCTGTCGGTACATGGAAGAACCTATGCCTTCCTATATACTCGATAGTACGCGAAAGAGGTGTTAACATACGTGAAAGAACCTGATACATGGTACCAAGATAGTACTAAAAGGGGTCTGTGCGATTATTGACACCGACTCAAAGAAATATCCTCATACGTGTGCGTAACTTAGCTATATGCTCGGATAATTTCTCAATCTAGATTTAAGTCATGTAATCATTCACAAATGAATGAGAGGGCTCAAAGTGTGCACATTTGTGTCCTTATTACTCCTCGTTGATTTAACGGGTCGATGCCCAGATGACGTTGTTGTAGCTTTATTAGGCGTTAAGTGCAGTAGTAGTCACGATGGCTTTACCTGTAAATGCTTCCCAGAGGCACTATTTATACCAAATGCTACGAATGAGATCCGAAGATCTTGTAAGCAATAAAGAACCAATTTTTCTTTTTTTATTACAAAACTTTGATAATTTTTAAGCAGTTACAATGGTTTACGGTTGAATATCGCAACCTGTAAATTAGTACAATACACTAAAATAAACAATTACATCCAAAATTCTAAAAAACATGAATGGTAGCCACAACAAAAAAAAAAATTTGGGCCTTGGTGGCCTTCAAAGCTCAATATGGCTTCTTTGAGCAAAAACCCACAAAAAAGGCTCAAAATGCAGTTTTCAAGTACCCCTCCTTTGGAAAAAAAATGCTTAGAATAAAAAAATAGGTTGATTAGGAGATTATTTTTCCCTAGTTAGGGTTTTTCTCACTAAATTTAGAAGTAGGCTTAGTGATAACCAGGGGGTTAGCATAGGTTTTTTGCCGCTATACCTAGCAATTTTACCAATTTACTCACCAATCCAAAATGCCAATACTTTTAATAAAATAAATGACTGGGAGGGGGCTCGATCCCAAAACCCCACTCTCCCAAGGCTCTCTCGTTATCCAACACAACTCACTATTGACTTTGACTATAATCAAAAGCAAATTGTATCTAAAGTAAAAGTAATTTGACTAACATTTGGAAATACAACGTGGCACCATTCGAGCAGGGGTCCATGTGGCTTAGCTTCGGATAGACACTTTAGGTTGAAAAAAATCTAGATCTAAACCTCCTTGATATATCCTCATCTTAACTTTTGTCGATGCTTTATTTTTGTTTTCCTCCTCTATCACCTTTTTTTTTTATATCTATCATTTGAATTTATTTAGGTGGATTTTATAGGTAGTGCGTGAAGAGGATGTTCCAAGACTATGCATTATATTTTGCCGCCATCATTTACAATGTTTGTAGGGTAGTTGTAGATCGGCTGCTTTGTTTTATTTTCCTACTCCACTTTCGATTGGAGGGTTCTTTGAATGAAAAAACTCACCATGGAGGAGATCACGTTGATGTAATGTTTTTGTGCACAATGGTCGTTATTTTCACCACACAATCCAGCTCTGGCTTGGTGGATGAGCTCTTGGCATTTGAATGGAGGTCGGTTCGATAATGGCTTCATCATGAATATATTGTTTGACTGTGGGAGCCTCAAACCATGCACATCATGATCTACAGGTTACAATCTTGGTCTGTTGTATTGCAGGTGGCTCGGTAAGAGCTCAACTCCTCTACACAACGACTTGCCAATATAGCTCTGGATCACCCAATGTTGTAGGATCAATGCTCTTATGGCTCGGATGAGGTCAAAACAAAGTAGTTTCCCATAGCAGCGGGCTCAGCTTTATACTACACATGATTGTTGATGCCTCACTTTCAATGGAAAACAACCCAGATCAGTTGCAATATTATACCAAGTCGCCAATATTTCTTTGTGTGGCTCGGTTTGGTTGGGGAATGGGCTCAATGAAGGTGCCAACAGCTTTAACAATTATAGAATAATGTAACTCACCTCTACACAATTAACTCATTTCTCCAAATAGAACTTGGCCAGGAAACTCTGTGGGAGCTCAGTGACTAGGGGAAGAGTCCTCCAAAATGTAGCACTCTACTATTTTTACGAGAGACTAAATGCTCCTCTAAATTTAGAGGTAAAACCCTTGGTTGGGGAGAATTTTTTTTTTTAATTTTGTGAATATTTATTGGCTCCAGGAAATAATTTTTCTTGGTGCAGGGGGCACTAAGGAAAAAAAACAAAAATTTCTTTTCTTTTTAACTAGAGAATGGCAAGAGGTTGTGGGGATGCAGGGCGTTGTGGGAAGCTGGTGGAGGCAACACTAGCTCTCTTGTGATGCAGTATCTTCTCATTTTCCTTCTACAACCTCTCTCCGACCTTCTCTACTTATAGGTCCAGATCAACTAGCTCTGATACCAAATCAAAGTGTAGAATAGGGACAAAAGCCTCACACATTTATTGATAATCAATCAAATCAACATTACAATGAATGTGTTGTAATTCTTATAGGAATTGAACAACCATGTGCAGACAAACTGTATGTTGCAAAAATGCAACAATAAACATACCCGTGCACATATAATTACAAATATATGGTTTAAACCACATAAAAACTCAAATAATGACAAACAACATGCTACGGGAATAGTTTTTCCAAATATAATTAAAATATGGTTTATAACAACTTACCACAATTTAATAATTAACTTACCTATGCTAAATTAACCTAGGTAAAATATGTTTACCCTAATATATGAGACCTAAAAATTTATGGAATCATAAAGTGTTTTATTCGTTTCAACCATTCCAAGATTTGTTGATAAAGTTGATCAAATTCGTTTATATATATATAATTATTTTAGCATATTTTTTTTAATGAAATTGGCCATGAAAAGCTCTCTCAAGAAGGATGTAAGTCTATTCATCAAATGTTTGTAATTGATATTTAAAACTAATTAAGGCAATGTTGGTAAGAGTCACGGTTTCAATTGTACATCTTGGTGCATGAGTCTTAAGGGACTATGTTTCTAATAGTATTGGGAATTTAATATTATATTTGCTGTATAATAAATTACTGTATAAGAGGTGGAGGGGAAAAACATTAATGAGTTACAACATGGAGTTGGGGGACCCAAAAATGCAATTTAAACATAATTGTCAATGCACTATTAAGGAACACATATGCGACCCTTTTACTTTGGTTTGAAACTCACCAAACCAATATTACACACAAAGTTTTGAGAAACACATATGTCATAATCACTAAATCTTATTAAAAACAAACAAGGGTTTATTCATTTTTCTCCCCCAAAACACGATTTCCTCTCCAAAGCTTCCATTTCAACTTTTAAAATCTTCAATTTGGTGCCAAAAATCATCTACAAATCACAGAGAAAGTTTTTGAGGGCTAGTTTCTACCAAAATCCCAAAAATGCTAATGTGAATCAATCCCAAAACCAAATTTTAAAATAAAGGACTTGTAAGTAATTGAATCTCAAAATGAAGGTTCATGGGTTGAAAACAAAGAAACCAAAAATTTACCTTAAATTCATTAAAAGGAGCATGGTTGATTTTTCAAACAGTGCCATGATTACAAATCAATGGAGGCTCATATGGTTAATATCACTACAAACCTAGAAAATCAGAACTAAAAAAAGTTAAAATAAATAACACTAAACCCTTCATTGTACATATAGGTACTTAAATAATTTTTTTCTAAAATGTAAGAAGATTTTCAAGACTACAATGATATGAGTGAATTTAAATTATTATTCACACAAGGGAGAGGAAGAAAATATAATCCAATGACGGTAAGAGTGGTGTAGAAATAGATAGAATGAGGTGGATCGTAAATTTAGAGTCATATATACAACATTGGTATTAAAGATCTAACAAACATAAATAAAAGTGGCACAATCACTTAAAGAGTCACCATTCCCTAAAATTCATTGAATGTGCCATTAATATGTTGAGTGGTAACATGAGCTTTGGATTTGGCATTAATCCCCACTCCCAAGACCCCATCTTACAATTCCATGACTTCCAACATGTCGAGATAAGAAACTTCACACACTTTCCCCATACCAAAAGCTTAAATCAAAGCGAATACGTGTGTTTCCTACAATCTAAAAAAATTACAAAAATGTTTTCAAATATAGAAGTGTAGTTAGAGAAATTTATCTCAAGGACATCATGGCTAAATATAGGCACGACCACCATCTATAAGTGTATGAATAACACCTAAGGTGATTTGAAGGATCGTTCACACAACAAAAGTTCCTTAAATACCTCTGAACCTATTTCTTATCGATTATCTCATAAAAATATTTCCAACACATTTTGAACAACTCAAAATTGACTCCATATGTGAGAGATATCATTAGCGTGAGATCAGGTGTCACTGATTAGAATTGAGGCATAAGTATAGCAGCACAAGGGAACATTGTGAGATCACCAAATGAATCATTTGGGAGATGACACGTGGTGACATGTAAAATGGAAGGGGATTTTTTTTTCTTTGCCTCTGGTCTTTAAAAATCGTAAATAACTATGGGACCCACTTTTATTTTAGAGGGGGAGTCAACCACTATAGTAAGATCATTGAGTTAGGACCAAGCTGGAGAGCTCTGAATCACCATTTTTCTAAGTAGCTCATCAAAACTAGAAGATGAGTGGATACTAAGTTACATGGATTGAACTAGGATAAGTTTCATCACATCCCATTTCCGAGTTGAAACCGAGCCGATAGTACACCATATGCTAAGTCATAGTGCTAATTCACATTATACCGACCGAGCAAGATGGAAAATGGGAAATTTAATACCAAGTTAAGTGGCGAGCTATCATTAGATAGGTTAATCAACATACCAACAACTCAACAATAAGTCAAGAAACGAGTAGGCCAAGCTCAGATTCATTCCAATGGTGACTGATTTTTATGCAAAGTCATAACCAACTCGACATATAATCACATTGGAGCCATATTGCATGGCAGGTTATTGGCTTTTCCAACAAAAGGCATTCAAACACATGACTAAAGTCGCAGTTAAGACATATCAACAAAGGCTTAGTAAATTTTATGCTCAACTGTCACCCACCAGATGTGGGACTAAGTCCCAAACAAACCAATTGTGAGGAGGTGGCAATAACTTGGTGAGCAAGGAAGACATCTAGGGACATGGGAAGTGACCGGGGATTTAAACCTGTGACCTGTGACCCGCAAGTCAGGTGTTTTTACTAGCATGCCATAATGGATTCACTATTATTAGCCTCGTCTATATGGGTTTTAACCCATATCTCAGACCTGATACAAGTATTAAAGGACTTCAAACCCATTTGCGAAGACATTCAAACCTTAAGTTATTTTGCAAAGACATTTGGAAGTTCTTAACCCAATTAGTGAGATTAGATAGTCATGAAGCTTAATATAAGCTAGGATAAATTTGTAAAGCCTTAATATTTAGGTTTGAACTTACATTAATAAATACCGATAAATAACATTGAGTGCATATTTAGTAAAACCTATTTTAAGCTTAATATCGTGACCGAGTCTGATATTCCACGATGAGAGCTATTACGCATGTAAAATTATTACAACAACTCTATCCAAATGGTCTAAGACACTGTTGGAAGAGATATTATTGGTCAAACCAAGGTTCCAATTACAAATCCATAAGATGTCGAAATTGAAAGTGCCCAAGCCAGAGAAAATCAATTGACACTATTAACCATGAGCAGTAAACTGATGTAAAAAAAATTTGTTTTCTACATTGGTTATATATCATTTCATCTTTTGAGAGAATCTGGAGACATATTCTATTTTAGGTACAAACTTCATTACTAATTATTATGTTGCAATTTTGTGGTGTATTTTAGTGCACTTGTTATTATGCAAGATAAATAGGTCAATTCAAACGTAAAAATGGTAAATTGGGAAATAATTATTGAATCCATGAAAATGGGAAAGTAAGTTAGCTTTGGTAACACCATTTTTGGATCAAGTTGTGTATCAAAGCAAGTTGTTCTTATCGATTAGTAACATTTATTCCACTCATTAATTATTGAGAGATCATCTTGTACAGTTAACAACGGACCCTTATCAGGTGATGCAACTTAAAATGACGCTCATAATGTCAGGTACTATTATCCAAATAATGGTGTCCCATCATCAAGAACAAGAGTGAAAAAAATTAGAGCTGAGTGTGAAAATACTATAGGAAGAGTTGAAAGAAGGACGTCGACTAGAGAAATAGACGTAAAATGATCAGGAAAATATTCATTTATGTGAAAATTATTCTAAACCTGGTCATATTATCAAACAATAGTGGTCAATCTTTGTAGATTGGGCATTGGAGAAATTCCACCAAAAAATTGAGTGTGGAAAACTACCAACAAAATCCAATAGAAGAAATCTACCTACATCAGTGGCATGACATCCAACGACATCTGATATACATACATCGAAGGTGATATTATGATTAGAGGAAAGTCTCTAACATTTCATCCATCTCATAATCATTTCCAATACGATTTTTTTTTACTGGAATATTGGAGTAAGCTATATCCTTGTAGATTTAGTGTGACACCTAGTATTGCATACTACTCCACTACCCCACGTCAAGACATATGGGACAACCAATGGTACAATTGATCGTATAGTGATTGAGAGGTGTAGACTCTGATTTGAGGTGTTGGATCGACATTTCAAAGAGAAAGTCACCCTTGACATACTCCCCTCAGAAACAAATGAAATCATGTTGGGAAGATTCTATGTGGATTTTCAATAAGCCATGTATATGCATCAAAGAGATGACATCGTGTTGACCACTGATAGAGATCACATGTTCCAGTTTGGTGTAGAATCTACTAATGGAGTCATTTCGATGTCATATATTCATATGTACTATGGAACACCTTGAAGATATTGTATTGAGGGAAGCTCATGTTGCTCCCAATGTTCAAGTTTCTTTTAATTCGAAAGAAGCTCATGTACATTCAAAATATAACAGTAATAATATCCATCCTTCTACTTATTTTCATTTTTAAATAAGAAAAATGTGGGGATAAAGAAAACCACGCCCCGCTAAGAGAAGGACGCCAAGTGGAAGTTGCAACTCATAAAAGCATAAATGTAATATCTATAAGACAATTCAGTGTCTTGTGAAGTATTTCTTGAAACCATTATTGAAGAGTGGAAATGTGAACTACAAGCCAAGAATGAGATATTGACTAATTTTCAAAACAAAGAAGAGATGGAGTAGAAAGAAAATTCCACCCAACCAGAAAACCTACTCTTTACTTTGGATGAACACAACATTGTAAGTGAATCACCATTTATTCCTTCACATCAAACAGTAGATCCTATTTTTGGTGATTTTAAAAATCATACTAGAGGTATATGCTCGAAATTTCTTTCTAAGATGGGTTTTTACTAAAAAGGTCTTAGCATTGGAGGTCAAGGCATAACTAATAATATTTAGGTGGAGTAAATACTTCATTTCCTAGGTCTAGGATATGGAAATGGCACCCAAGATATTGGATAATTTTCCAAGACAACTAACGCAAGATAAAATTCAAGCAAAGGGCCTAAGCCACCAATCCTTCCAAAACAACTTGTGCAAGGGAATGGTAAATCCTATCATCAAGTTCGAGAAGGTGATAGCAAATTGAAACCAAGAAAGAAAGGGTCTTCTAGTTTGAAGAAGAAAATATTCCAAGAATATAGGACATCTCCTAGGGATAAGAAAAGAGGAGATGATTCGGTTTCTCCGTGCAAGACTTTCAAAAAAGTCAACCCTAAGAGGTATTGTAATGTATTATTCGATTATGTGAAGAATAAACCTCTAATAGCCCAAGATATATGGCATTCATATCTATGTACATTATGTGGATTAAAAAAATTGTGTGGTTATGTTTGGAAAGCAACAATCCTTCATCGGAAAGGTTATGAAAGCAACGTAAAACGTGAGATGAAGTGGCCTTGTAAAAGAAGATTAAGTGGCTGAAAAAAAGTGATTTCTTCATGGTGAGTAACACATTATTTGATCTCTGTTGTGTGAAGACCTGAATTAGAGAAGGATTTGTAAATAACATAGTATTTACAATTTATGTATATAGCCTAGTTTTTAAGACCCAAACATGGGAAACGTTTGTAGATAATATGTTTTATTACGAGACCCTAAAAAGGGTAAATTATATAGATGGTAACTTATTATGACACCATTTAGAAATGCAACATACTTGTTCATGTGATTCTTTTGTTATTTATATATAGGGAGTCAAACATAAAACCTATATCGAGGGACATATCTACCAAGGATCAGTGGATTAGCTTTTGGTGGACCAAAATCCTTCCTATCGAGGAGGTGTGATCTAGAGGATCATTCACATAATAAAAGGTAACTAAATGTACATGCACACATTACTTACGAAAGATCTCAGAGAAAAATTTATAATACATTTTGAATGGGCCAAAATGGACACCATATGCGGGTGATATCGTCCACATCAGATCGGGTCTTAGTTGGCATAATTGAGGCACATGTAAAAAAATGAAAAGGAACATTGTGAGATCACCAAATGGATCATTTGGGAGATGATACATGGTGACATGTAAAATGGAAGAGAAAAAAATATTTTTTGTCTTTTCCTTTGGTCTTCGATGATCATTAAAAACTATGGGTCCACTTTTGTTTTGAGGGTGACTCAACCACCACGGTAACATCATTGAGTTGGGACTAAGTTAGACATCTCCAACTCACTATTTTCCAAGTATCTCATCAAGCTAACAAGTGATATGATATCAAGTTATATAGATTTATCTAGGACTGGGTTAATCACTACATTATCGATTTGAAATTGAGTTAGGAGTATACCACATGCCATGTCATGGTTCCAACTCACACTATACAGGATGAGCTAGATGGTAAGTTGGAAATTTAGTACCAAGCTAAGTGGAAATCTATCGATGGACATGTTAATCAACTCACAAATAAATCAACAATGAGTTAAGAGAATAGCAGGCCGAGCCTAGATTCATCCTAGAAGTGACCAAGTTATATGCTAAGTCGCAACTAACTGAACAAATCATCACAACTGGGACACATTACATGATGTGTTGTTAGATATGCTAAAAAAATACATTAAAACATGTGATAAAAGTCACATTTTAGACATATACAATAGGCCAAATTTATTTTTTGAGGGGGACTCCTCACCCATAATAATGTTAATGAGTTGGGACTGAGATAGACAACTAGAACTCCCCATTTTCCAAGTAGCTCAACGAGAAAACAAGTGATATGATATTGAGTTGCATGGATTGATCTAGGAACTAGATCACCACATCACATTACAAAGTTGAAAATGAGTTAGGAGTATACCACATGCCATGTCATAGTGCCAACTCACACTATATCGAGCGAGCTAGATGGTAATTGGGAAAATTAGTACAAAGATAGGTGGTGATCTATCAGTGGACAGGGTAATCAACTCACCAAAAACTCAAAAATGAGTCAAGAAAATAAAAGGTCAATCCTAGATTCATTCCAATGGGGACCAAGTTATATGCCAAGTCATAACTGACTCGACAAATCATCACAACCAAGCCAAATTTCATAGAGGGTTGTTATATTTTACAACAAAAGACATTCAAACATGTGACTGAAGTCAGATTTAATACCTACACAATGGACACTTAATAAAACATATGCTCAACCATCACTCACCCGATGTAGGACTAAGTCCCAAATAAGCAAATACAAGGAGGTGACACAAACTTTGTGAGTGGAGAAGACAACTCGAGACTTGGAAAATGGTAGGAGATTTGAGCCCATGACCTATTACTTGTGATTGAGGTGTTTAAACCACCATACCACAATGACTTGTCTCTTATTAGCCTCGTCGATATGGATTGAAACCCATATCTCACACCCATAAAAAGTATAAAATGAACTCAAAGCCATTTTTAATGGCATTCAAGCCTCATGTTATTTTTCAAAAACATCAAGAAGTTATCAAGCCATTTAATGAGCTCAGAGAGTTGTGAAGCTTAATATAAGCGCACAAAAATTTGTAAATCCTTAATATTTAGGCTTCTTACTTTGATAAAGACCGATAAATTACTTCGAGTGCAAAATTTGTAAAAGTTATATTAAGCTTAATATCATGACCAAGGAGTCTAATATTCCATGATGAGAGCTACTATGCCCATCAAATTATGACAAATCTATCAAAGTGGTGTAAGACGTCATTAGATGAGATAATGTTGATCAAGTTGAGGGTCAGATTATGGAGCCATAATATGTTGAAATAGATAGCACTGAAGTCAGTTTTGGGTCAATCAATGTTGCTAACTGTGAAGAATAAAATGATGTAAGAATTTTAGTTTTCAACATCATTTATATATCAGTTCATCTTTTGAGTGAATCGAGATACATAGTCCATTTTTGGGATGAAATTTGTTACTAATTCTGATGTTGCAATTGTTGTTTATTTTATTGCACTTTTATTATGTAACATAAATAGGCCAATTCAAACGTAATTAATGGTATGCTGGGAAATAATAAAAGTATTAAAGAAAATGGGAAACTAAATAAGTTTTGGTAACCCAATTCTTTTATCATAGGGCCCTTTTTTGGCTTCTATGTTTGTCTCGTTAGGAGAGTGTGTACCCATGTGGATATCAAGAACCCCCTTCTAATCCAGGAAAATTTCATTTTAGGGAAAAATTAGGAACATGTGAAATTGTAATAATTTTTAATCTACATGAATGGTCAATATCAACAAATGGGTGTTAAAGCCCTCAATTTCTTACTAAAGCACATGGATGGTGAATAAGTTTTAGATGTGTGGTGGGAATTATAGTTATCAATCCTTCAATATCACTTTCGTGCAGTGAAGGGACAAATGCTTTTTCTCTAAAATTTGTCCCCATTTATGGGACCTTAGCTTATAATTTCATCACTTGCAACACATAAAAATAGGAGACTTAAGCACATTCCTTAAAACAAGATCTTGAAATAAAAGGGGGTACATGTGTCTCCTACTAATTTGACATGTAAATATGTTGACACAAAGGTTATCAAATATAGAAGTGGAATTAGAGAACTTGAACTCTGGGACCTTTTGGTTGAAAATTAGCATCGTCACCACATCCAAGGGGCTAAATAATGCTTACGAAGTATGCATGGTTATAAGAGGGTGTACCTGTTATGACGTCAAGAACTACCTTATAAATAAAGGAAAGCATGTTTTAAGGCATTCATTAGGCATGCATGAAATTGTAACCATTTCTCATCTACATAAACCATTAAGATCAAAACATGTGCATTTTATCCCTCTAATTCCCCTAGAGCATGTGGATTTAAAACAACTTATGGATGTATGGTAGTATCTTGAGAAATTAGTCCCTGGATGTTACTTTCCTTTAGTGAAGAGACGAGTGTTTTGGGTCTAGATGTAATTCTTGCTTATGAGGCTTTCCATTGTAATTTCACAACTCACAACACATCAATATAGGAAACTTACATATGTTACCTAGACCATGAGATTTAAATTAAAATGTGAATATGCACATTTCCCACCAATTCGACATATAGAAGCATTGACACAAATGTTGTCAAATATGGAGGTGCAGTTGGAGAGCCTAAATTGTGGGGTCTCATCACAAAAACATGACACTTCCATCACATATGTGGGGTAAAATAATGCTTAAGTACACATTTTTATCCTCCAAGTATTCCCATTTAGGCTATTTTGTATCAATCTTATGTTACAAACCCCTTTATAATACGAGAAAAGTGAAACTTTTCAGTCCAATTTCATGCATTTTTGAAATTGTAATCGTTTTTCATCTATATGAGCCATCCAAACCAACACGTGTGTCGAATCCCACTAATGTACCTCTAGAGAATACATGTGAAGAACAAGTGATGAATGAATAGTGAGAACTTGAGTAATGAATCATTGAATGTTGGTTTCATGTAATGAATAGATAAGTAATTTATATCTAGCAATCATCCCAACTTTTACAACATCTTGTAATTCCATCAATTCTAACATGTCAAGATATGAAACTTACACATGTTCTTAGACCATGAGCTTTAAATTTAAGTTTTGACATTTGTTTCCCACTAATAAAACACGTGGAAATGTTCACACATAAGTTGTCAAATATGAGGTGAATTTAGAGAAATCAAACTATGAGACCTCATGGGATATAATTAGCACCTAAACCATGTCCATGGGGTTGATTGAATAAAATTAAATCTAAGATAAGGATAATTTTAATCAGATAAAGAAAATTGGCGATGGACGAGGAGGAGGACATTGTAAGGTTGTGCAGTGAGGGACTCAAGGAAACAAATAGAGAAAATAATACAGTGAACAAACACCAGGAACCAGTGAAGATTGATCTAACCTGGTGGGTGGATGGTCCTCATTTAAACATCCATGAGATGGTGGTGAGCAGGGATAAATACAGACTCAATTTTTTTTTTTGTGGGTGTTTTTACTGGAGTAAGACCAAATATTAACCTAGTTAGAGATTGGTATAGAAGAAATTAGACCTGTAAGGTGGATGTCAGAGCTCTTGCGGGCGATGGATTTCTTTTTATCCTCCAGAAAGAATCAGATTTGAGAAAAATTTTATATGGGGCACCTTGGTTCTTCGGGTGGGCTACCTTCAGTTTGCAGCATTGGTATCATGGGATGTTACCTCGGGTGAATTTTATGGAATTTCCCTTATGGACTAGATTTTTGGGAGCCTGAGGTCTTCCTGGGATCATGCAAGCCATGGGGGTTTTAATTGTTGTCGATCCCGCTACAAAAGCTTGGTCTAGACTGGATTTTTTTCACCTTTATATAAATATTCCCATAGGTTCTAAGGTACCCAAAAGGATTTTTTTATATTCTTAAATAGGTATTTGGGAGAAATAAATTGATT
Organism: Taxus chinensis; assembly: GCA_019776745.2. NCBI lineage: Eukaryota > Viridiplantae > Streptophyta > Pinopsida > Cupressales > Taxaceae > Taxus > Taxus chinensis. The sequence goes on along the minus strand of CM034152.1, from coordinate 231,775,260 downwards.
TCAAGAGCTCTCCCATTATCTGTGATAGGTGCAGGATAGTTGGCTATAATGGGAAGAGTTGTGGTGGTGACTCTTAGAAAGTAAATCTCCTTGTGACTGTCACCCAGATTGATGATGAGTCAACGTTTGAGGACTTAGATGAAAATGACAAGTAAAAAAATGTGGAGGAGGTGGAGGTGAGTGAGTCGTTGATTACGTCGCATGAAGGGCGGGGTAAAGGTTGAATCTACTAGGATGGGGAAAGGATCTGACTTGCCACTCGAGGAACACATGGCTAGAGTGGGCTTCGGCTGTCACAAAGGGTGGGTAAATTTTTCAAATGAAAATTCAAATTTGAAAATAGTCAACTCAACATTTGTTACTGTTACTGGTGGACGCGGGGAGTTGGATGGATATAGTATCCGACATGGTGCTATGGATGGCCACTTGGAAGTGTGCCTCAGTGTGGGGGAAAGGGTCCCCTCTTGTCTTAATGCCACCTCAAATATATTGCACAACATCAAAGGTGATGATTAGATGGTGGCCATGAATGGCTCTACAAATGTTGATGTGGGTTAGACTACGATCCAACACAGGAAACACAAACTCATCTCATCGGATCATGTTTTATGGAGTCACACTTCTGCGGCTCCTATTAGTAGGTATTTAGGTGGATCTCTATCTACGATTCGGTTCAAGCCTTCTTGAACGGGCCTTGGATTTAGCTTTCCTTTTTGTTGCTTTTTCTTTTTCGATCGCTGGCATAGGTCTCTCTGCTTGATTCCAAATGCTTTATCCTTCTCTCATTTCATTCTCTCATGATGCATTCTTATTGTTCAGTTTTTAGGAGCCTTTTCCCCTGTCTTCTTACCTTATCTAAAAATTAATTTTGATTAGATAGATAAAGCATTAAATAATCAATATCAAGCAAAGGAAATGCAAGAAATAATAATAGATAGGGTTAGAATAATGACTCATCTTGTAATTGTAGGTTTGACCTAATTTTAGATTGGAGATTGATCTATAAGGGAAGATTCTAGGTTGTGTAAGCTTTGTATCTAGAATTGCAATCTAAAAATTGATAGAACAAAACCACCTAGAATGGGACTGGGCTACCCAAGCACTATCGTATTATTTGGGCGTTGGTGTTTGTAGAGTGGCTTGTGATTTGATTCTTTCACTATTGCTTAGTGTCATTACACTTTTACCATGTCACACCTATACTTATAAAAGAAACCTAACCTAGTTACACAAGACTCGAGAAAACATTAGATTGAATAAAAGTACATATTAGAGATTCATACGGACCCCAACGGTCACCCCGATGTGATATTTTTACCGAGCATTACACTTCATTTCAAACTCCATGTAGTTCTTATGGTGTGGGATTAAAGTTTTGTCTCTTAAGCTAGGGTTTCCCAGTGTCATTCACACAAATAATAGTGGGCTATAACTACTTTTTCCCAATTCAAATGTGGGGTATGGAATTCATAAAAAACTCTCATATGCAGTGAAGTATGTAGTGCCAAGATGTAATCCTTGGTGTAGTAGACTGAAAATATTAGCTCATTGTAATAATATGTGATTATTTAATGCTTACCCCTTAATAAGGTTAAATAAGACATGCACATATATGATTCCCTTTCTTAACTTTCATCATTAATAGGTGAAATACCGACCAAAATATATAACAGAAGACAAGAAATAAGTAACATTCAAAAGATAAAAAAAAGAGATAAAGACGACAAAAGCACCTAGAGGGGACAATAACACCTGGTCACTCATGTCCCTAATGGGTGGTCCTATACATGTGCTCAAAAGGTAAGAAATTTAAATTAGAGATGAGTAAAACATCATTTGGTATACAAAACTATAAGTTTTCAATCAGAAATAAGAAGCAATAAATGTGAAAAGGATAAAAACAATGTCAAAGCAAAGTGAAAGTGTAAAGTGAAAGGGTTGTTAATGACTAATTCTCTTGCTTAGGAATCATGCATATAAATGAAGTATTTAGAGACTAGATATACATACAAATTATGTGATTTAGTGACTATTTTTTCTCCCACTTTATGCTAGCAAATAAGGATTCAGTAGCTTAATGTAGAAAATAAAAGTGTATCTTGAAGAGTCGAATGAAGATTGTACCCAATAACGTGACAAATGGAATATTGTAAGATGTGTATCATGGAATTCTAAGGAGGGGGAGGATAAGGATCCTAGGGGTGATATTTATGTTTATGGAGTGATAATGACATGTGCGTGTAGTTCCTTTGAATCTCACCTTTGTTAGAGCATGCTTGAGATTTGCTTCATATTTTCTTGTGTGGTTTTCCTTCATTAGGATAGGATAAGACCTATTAAAAATAATTGTAGTCAATTCTTTAGGTAAATGCAATTAAAATTTTACTTAGGAAAATTTAAAATAGAAATTGACTTGTTGATTCAATGCTCTGCGTAAAATAAGACTTGTTGAGTGTTGACAAAGAAAGGGATAAAAAATTTTTCCTTCTTGTAGAGTTTATGCTTAAGAGCTGGTTAAAATAACACAAAGGATTTGGATGTCCTGTTTCCAAACTAATGATTTGAGTTTCCTGACTCTAAACTTCCTATTTAGGAATCATGTTGCCACTAAAGGAAAGTGTATAGGGAGAGCATGCCTCTAACTGTTGATGTTTCCCTACATATAAGTGCCACTATAGATGATCACAAACCTAATTTATAACTTTCCTAGGGTGACACAAAGGCTCTAAGAATATTTTGTCTTGCATATACCCTAGGTTTCATTCACTTAGTTAGTTACTTCTTTGGTTCTTGATTTAGTAGTTAGTTCATGTTAGTGATTGATTGCAATCTAAAACTCGTTGTGTAACTACTGAACTTCTCTGTAACTTTTTTCCCTAGGACAGGAGTACCCATGTGGGGACACTAGCACCTAGGTGTTCCTATCTAGTATAGGTTCTTCTTTCCCTGCCAAGTTTTATGGCCAAGTCTATTTTTGGCCTTGTGTTGTAAATGATTTATGTTTTGTTCGTGTTGTCTATGTTTCTATAACTACTTTTTGTGACTTCTGGGAGGGTGAAAAGGTTCACAAAATATTTCCCCCACTTGTTTGGGGTGTGTGAGATGAACAAATGTAAATGAATCTCAAACAAGGAAGGATAAAATTGATGTGCACATCTGATATAAGAATCCCACATGGGGAATAGGGATTACATGTGGTAGGTACCATGGTGTAAGCAAAAGAAAGGGAACATTTCTAGCATACAAGTGTTAGTTACAAACAAATAATGCATACTGAAATAAAAACTAGCAAAGGCATATAGGAAAATAGAAAATAAGGACACAAAGAGTAGTTGGTTGTATATATGGGACACCACTTAGGATGTCACAAGACAATCAGATCTGTCAAGGCTTGTGTAGACAAGGTGTTAAACAAACGTGGGGCATAGCCCGTAAATAGTGACAAACAAAGTACAAGAAAATATGGTAATCATGATTGGAAGGAATCCTACAAGGAAAATGCTTCACATAAAGCACCTGTTAGAATGTTAGGAATGGTAAATAATATTACATAATGGAATATCTTAATATAAGAATGAAAATGTGAAATATTGCAATCATAGAACCTGATAGTAAGTGGAAAAAGATAGATGCCCCCGGGAGCCTCATTGGGACTCGTAATGGACATGGCCAAGTATTATTCATCGTTTAACAACCTATAAGTGACCCGGATTCACCTCAAGAGACCATGTGAATGAGCATGTATATGTGGAAAATGATAAAGCATACTAGGAACCATAGTAACATGATAAGAAAATGTGTAATATGGAGTATAAATGCAAGGAAGAATATATGCAATAAAGATATAAGATAATATTTTTATATTTTTATATGCATATATGTGAAATAGTGTAACTAGAAGGGAGGAATAAGGATTCTCCCTGGTGGGTGGGTGTAGAGTGAGATCCATATGAAGAAACCCTAAATAATCAAGTATGAAACAAGAATAAGAGTGAGTCTTCGGGTAGTGTGGGGGAATTAGGATGCCCCTAAGTATGAATGCCAAAATGATCCATGAAATGAGAGTACTATGAAAGGTCGCACGATCATTTAATGTAAAGGAGCTAGGTATGTGAATATGATCTTGGGTCTGATGGTCGCAGGAGAGTTCATGGGTCCAAGTGTATGAGATATGTACATATCGGACATTTGGAGAAATAGAGCTCAAAATATGTCTATATGAAGCACGTGAAGTATATTATCTACCCCTATGAGGTAGGCTATGGGATCTATAGATTCAATGAGGTATATGAGTAATAGCCATATGTGAAGTACATTTATATGGATGTGCAAAAGGTGTCATAGGAGGAACAAGGACTCTAGATTTCATAGGAGGTATCAAGGCTAAGGAGCCATCATAAATAGGAGAAGATGCACTAGGAGTAGGAGTAACTGAATATGGAATTTTTGGAGGATCCATGGATAATGGTGTATGTGGTGGAATTCCTTGAATAGTGATAAGATATCACACATGGGAAAACTCAAGTCACAAGTTAACAATAGAAGGCATGAAAAAATTGAGCCAAGGGAGTCCTAAGATCATGTTAACATGCGTAGTAGTAGATTTAACAATAACTGACATAGAAATAGTAAGAAGCCCAACATTAATGGGTATAATAATATGGGCATGAGAATTGGGAGACTTGCATGCCATCTGAGATAGAGGGAAGCTAATTGACTGCAAGAAATATCATGAACATGTATTGTGCTTAAATGAAATATGTACCATGACATTGTTGACATAATTGGGCCCAACAGAAGAATCGATGTGTAATGTATGGGAGGACAATGAGGCATGTAAATCAACATCAGTGAAAGTAATAACAATTGATGGGGGATTAGTAACACCAACAACTAATCTAAGGGGATGATCTAAATAATCATGAGGAGGCATTACATGATAGGTATAATTAGAAGCAGACTCGGTCACTGACTTGTTATGCTTAGGTAATGGGTCATTTAATATTTTTAACTTGTCATTGTCATCAGTAAATTTGGAAGTGGAAGTAGTGGATTCAAACAACTAGATGACATTATTGTTAATGAGATCTTGAATCAAATAAAAAAACTTGAAACACTTTTCATTTGAATAGACACTTCATCTATGGTAATCATAATGTGTGTGCTTATCAAAATTATTTCCATGGGGGCTATTAGGATCATAATAGAGAGGAGGGGGAAGATAAATCAAATTGATTTAAAGGTGTTGGGGAAATAATTAATATGGAGGATAAGGTAATTGAGTAAATATACATTGAGGGGCTTTGAGGTGAATCTTAGAAGGTCGAGAAATAGTATTGGTTGTAGGATTAACATCATTAGACCTGGGTCTAAAGGGAACCTTTCTTGGAAATTTAGAAGAGGAATGATCAAAAGTATTATAACCATATTTGAGTTTTTTTAAAGAAACTATCTTAGGATCACGATTCTTCAAGGTATGGCATACAAGGTCAAACAAATGATAGGAATTAAAAAGCACATATTCTTGTAAAGAAGGAAAAATACTTTGAATAAATAGATCTTGCAATTGAGATTTAGTAGCTAATACATTGTTCATTTTAGAATGATTGTTCTTGTAACGCAATACATAATCACTAATATGTTCATTAGATCCTTGTTTAACTTTATCCATTTCTGCATAAGATATTTTCGTTCCAATATTCATAGAAAATGAGCTAGAAACAAGTCAACAAGAGTAGTAAATGATTTAACATAATGCAATGGAAATTCATAGAGCCGCTGCAAAGCATAATGTTGTAAGCTCCTAGGAAACAAATTTTTCAAGAGGGTGTCATCACACACGTAGCTTAGGAAAGAAACTTTAAAGGATCTAAGGTGCTGTTAAGGATCTCTATGGAAATCAAATAGAGTAAACTTTGGTGAAGAAAATTGGCATGGATTGGAGAAGAAGATATTTTAGACATAAGAGGACTACGAAGAAGAAGTAAAGAATCAAGGGATGGAGATTAATAAGAAGTGGCTTATTGCAATCGACATATTTGTGCTTGCAAAACTTTATAAAAAGATTCTAGAGCATGGATGTTGGAAGAAGAATGAGATTGAATGTGGGAGATAAGAGGAGAATAATAATGAGTATAAGGGGTAGGAATAGTCATGTGAATGGTTGAGATTCCAAAATTAAAGGGAGAGGAAGAAAGTGAGATAAAATAAGTAGTAGTAGAGATGGCCAAGGTATGAATCATACTATTATGGGTAGCATTATCATAGTCACATCGTGAAACCAATAAAGCATCGAGGATATGCAGAACATGGGTTAGATTATCACACATGGAAGAGAAATATTGGTAAGGGCATCCAATTGGACTTGATCAACATTGGTATCTTCATCATAGGAATGTTCAGTGTCGGATGCATCTATGTCCTCGAGATGCGTCTACTTGGAATTTACTAGAATGTTTTCATTTATGGCATTAAATACGGAAGAAAGACAATGACAATTGAATGCGGTAAACTCTATATAGGTTGGGGATCCAAAGCAACCACTATGGGTAATGGGACTGAAAGTAGGGATCCAAAATGGGCATATAAGAGATCCGGTTCACCAAATGATTTAATAAAAATCTAAGATAATGAAAGTACTAATTAGATAAATAAAATAGTAAATATACAAGGTCAAGAAAAGGAAATACAAGTAAGAAAAATAGATAGGTTTTATAGTATGACTCGGCTTATAACTATAAGTTTGAACCAATTTTGGACTGGAGACTGATCTAGAAGGGAAGATTCTCAGTTGTGTAAGCTCTATGTTTAGGACTTTAATCTAGAATTTGACATGACACAACTACCCAGAATGGGATAGGGCATCCTAGGTGCTAGTGTATGATTTGGGTGATGGTGTCTGAAGAGTGGCTTCGGATCTAATTTTTATTGTGTCACTTAGTGTCACTGTACTTTTTCTCTATCATACATGTACATGTAAAACAAACCCTATCTACCTACACAAGACTCAGGAACACATTAGAATTAATAAAAAATGCATATGAGAGATTTGTATTGACCTTGACAGTGACCTCAGTGAGATATTTTTGTTGAGAACTGTGCTACACTTAAAACTTCATGTAGTTCTTGTGGTTTGTTATTGAAATTATGTCCCTTAAGCTAGGATGGCCTAGTTCTAGTCGTATAAAGAATATCGAGCTATAACTACTTGTCATAATGTAAATGTTTTGTATCAAATTTAGAATAAACCCTCATATGTAGTTAAGTATAAAGTGCCAAAATACAGTCCTTGGTCCAATACATAGAAAATATCAGCTCTTTATAATAGTGTGTGCCTCATGAATGCTTTCCCCCTTAATGAGGTTAAATAAGACATGTATATGATACCTTTTCTTAAGTTTCGTCATTAACAGGTGAAAGGCTGACCAAAAGAGATAAAAGAAGACAAGAAAGAAGTAACTTTCGAAAGATCATAAAAAGAGGTAAAGAGGAAAAAGGCATCTAGAGGGGATAGTAGTTCCCAAGTGTTGTTTTCCCTAATGAGTGGTCATTTACAAGGTGCTCAAAAGGTTAGAAAATGAAATCAGAGCTGATTATGATGTTTGATGGTATGGAAAACTATAGGTTATCAATTATAAACAACAAACAACAAAAATGAAATGTATAAAAGTAATGTCAAAGAAAATTTAAAGGATCATTAACGATTATAACGGCTAGTTATCTTACTTAGGAATTATGTATATAAGTGAATGATTTAGAGCCTAGATATATATAGTAAGTGCATGATTTAGTGACTACATGGGATAAATAATTCCTAGGATGAATTTTTTGGCCTTTAAGTATGCCAAACTAGGAGATAATGTACTTGCTTTTCCATCAAGAACCCCCTATAATTTCACAACAGCGACAGAAGCTTGTATATTTTATTAATATGAAATTGATTAACCATTACAATGGAGTGTTGCAATATTTATACATATTGGACAAAAATGTGCAGAAAAACAAATATGTTGCACAGGTAAAACCATACTCACAATTGCTTCCAATAATACATCTGGGAAGCATATAATTTGTTATAATAATTGTAACAATTATCCCTATGAAACAAAAAGACAAATATGGTTTAAAACCACATACAATTATATTATGGTTTATAATATAACCATATAATATGATTATTTAATTAATAAAATAAAATAAATAATAAATCATATAATGCATAATTAATTTATCTTGACATTCCCCCCCTTAATTGTGCATTGTCTCAAGGGATGAGGAGAGGAACTCTCTGAACAACTCAAACTTGTCACGTGCAAGTGATTTTGTGAAGATATCTGCTCGTTGTTCAGCTATTGGACAATATTGAAGCTGGATGTTGTGCTTCAACACATGTTCACGTATGAAATGAAATTGTACCTCAATGTGCTTTGTTCTCTCATGAAAAACTGGATTGTGAACAAGTTTGAGAACACCTTTATTGTCAACATACATGGTGGTCGGTTTGTCCTGTGGTATTCCAAGTCCTTCTAGTATGTGACGTAGCCAAATCGCTTCACAGACAGCTTCTCCTGCAGAATGATACTCAGCTTCTGTGGAAGAATGAGAAACGAAGTATTGTTTCTTACTTCCCCGTGATATTGGTCCAGATCCCATAAAGAACACAAATCCTGAAGTGGATTTTCTGTCATCAATGTTTCTTGCATGATCTGAATCTGAATATCCAGATAAGAATAAGTTGTCGTTCTTCTTGTATTCTAGACCAAGATCCACTGATCCTTTGAGATATCTCAATATGTGCCTTGCTGCTTTCCAATGACAAACTTTGGGTTCCTGCATGAACCTAGATAGATAGCTTACGGTAAAGCTGATATCTGGCCTAGTGTAGGTCAGGTAAATGAGACTCCCAATCAACTGCCGATAGAGAGTGGCACTTACCTCAAGAGATGGATCTGAACGAGATAACTGCAATTTGTTCTCCATGGGTGTAGCAATTGGTGTGTAATCCATCATCCTAAAATTCTTGAGCATATTCTTGGTATATTTCATCTGAGAAACAAAAATATGATTTTGTTTCTGCCACACTTCCAATCCAAGACAACAGTGTATCAGCCCGAGATCAGTCATGTCAAACGATCGATTAATATCTTGGTTCGTTGCATTGATCATCCTCACTGAACTGCCAGTGATGACTAGATCCTCGACATAGACAACAACAATCACCATCTCCCCCCCTTAATTTTTGAGGTAGATATTGAGATCATATGGATTTTTAACAAATCCATGTTGTATGAGATGCTCATCAATCTTGATGTACCATGCCCGAGGTGCTTGTTTTAGACCATACAGAGATTTCCTAAGTCTGCATACCTTTATTTCTTGACCAAGTGCAACATATCCCTCAGGTTGAGTCATGTAGACTTCTTCTTGTAAATCTCCATTTAGGAAGGCACTTTTTACATCCATTTGGTGAACTTTCCATCCAAACTAAGCAGCTAGAGAAAAGATCATCCTGATATTTTGATCCTAGCTGTGGGAGAAAATGTCTCCTCATAGTCAATGTCTTCTTTTTGTGCGTACCCCTTTGCTACAAGTCTTGCTTTGTACTTGTCCATTGTCCCATCTACTTTGTACTTAGTTTTGAATATCCATCTGCATCCAATGGGTTTCTTCCCTAGTGGAAGATCGACAAGTTGCCAAGTGTTATTCTTCGTCACTAATTGATATTCAGAATCCAGGGCATCTTTCCAAGCTTTTGACTGTAGGGCTTCTTGGACTGTAGAGGGATCATCTGATTCAATAACTCTACTCATCAAAGAAAAATTAACTTCTTCTATTGCTTTACTACGAGTCCGTGGTCCAGGGGTGGATGTATCTGGTGGAGCATCCAATCTTACATTTCATAATGTACTTGTACACCATTTAGGCATACGCTGAACTATTCCCATGGGTTGTGGTTCTATCTGATCATCATCATCCCCATCATCACTTTCATCTTCTGAGGGAACATCAGCTTCAATTTTTACAATAGGTGAAAAATCTACATCTTATGAGTCTGGAGGAGGATTCTTTTCTTCCTTCTTCTCGAAAAACTCAACATCTCTGCTAGTGTAGACTTTTCTAGTCTTAGGATCCATCAATCTATACCCAAGAGTCTCTTCACTGTACCCAATGAAGATGAGTTTTTGTGACTTCATGTCCAATTTATTTCTGTTCTGTTTGGGTATGTGCATGCTTGCTTTGCACCCGAATACTTTGAGGTGTGCAATGGATGGTTTCCTTTTTGACAATGCTTCTTGTGGTGTAATTCCATCAAGACACTGCTATCTTTGCTGCTTCTTCCCAAAATGTCTGTGCAAGTCTGGAATCATCGATCATGCATCGCACCATTTCTATGATGGTACGATTTATTCTCTCAACAACACCATTTTGCTACGGTGTGTGTGGAGGAGGCATTTGTCGACGAATCTTGTGAGTTTGTAGGTAGTCTCTGAACTCATCACTGGTGAATTCCCCTCCTCGATCTGAGCAGAGAGTTCTGATGTGATGACCAGTTTCTTTCTCAACTGCTACTTTGAACTTTTTGAAGGTTTCAAATGCTTCACTTTTCTTGTGAAGAAAAAAAATCCACATTTTCCATGAATAGTCATCAACACAAAGCATGAAGTACTAGAACCTAGTATGACTTGGCTGTAGTGGACCGTAAAGATCGGTATGAACTAGGTCACGTTTACCATGAGCTCGAAATGTAATCCTCTAGAATGTAACTCTGTGTTACTTTCCTGCTAGGCAGTGAGGACACTTGTCTATATCCTTCTAAAGAGATGGTAGCCCATGTACCATATTACACCGACCAAGTGTTTCGAGATATTTGAAACTTACATGACCAAATCTTCGATGCCACAATTGAGCTGAGGTGGTGTTTTTAGCTATAAGTGCTTGATCATCTTTGTGAAAAAAATCAAGTTAGAACATGCATCCCACATTGGAGGCTTTTGGAATTATTTTTGAGCCTCTTGATTTATCTTGAATCAAACACGTTTTCTTGCCAAATTGACTATCGAAGTTAATTTTCATGTTGTGATCTAGGACTTGACTAATTGAAAGAAGATTATTTGTCAACCCAGGGACATATAGGACATCTGATAGTCTGCATTTGCGTGAACCAAGGGGTAGAGAAATGTTCCCAATCCCCTGAACTATATATGAAGAATCATCTCCCAACTAAACATGATTTTTCGATGGCATGTCCCTCATTGAAATAAACCAGTCTCTATGACCGGTCATGTGTTGAGTGGCTCCTGAATCAACATACCAGACATCACTAGATGACGTGGATGGTTCACTTGATCGAGCAGTGAACAAGAAGTCTTCATTGTCTGACTGTTCTTGTTGCTCAACAATATTACCTTGCTGGTGGGGTCTTCTTTTCCAGTTCCCCTTTTTCTGCCCATGATAGTTGTTAGAATGTCCCTTGTAAGATTGTTGTTGTTGTGGTCCAGAGTTGCTTGATGAACCTTTCTTATAAGTGTTATACAAACAATCTTGTAAGTCATGTCCTCTTTTACAAATTGGACATTGCTTCTTCTATTGATTGTCCCCGTGATACTGATTCTGATGTTGGGACTTCTGATAGAAATTAGGTTTTCCTTTACCTTTTCCTTTCCATTTTTGATGTGAAGACAATGCCTGCTCCTCTTCATCATCCTTATTGTGCATTACTTCCTCTTGTTCCAGTAGGTTTACCAGTTTTTCAAAACCAACTATCGTATCTGTCATGTTTAGTGTTATGACAAAAATGCGGTAAAAAGAGGGGAGTGCTCTTAGAACAATGGGAACAAGAGCATCATCTGTGACTGGTTCTCCCAGGGCTAGAAGTGAAGCCCTTAATTCTGTAACTCTTCTTAAGAAAGCTTCAATTTTCTCATTCTGATTGAATTTCAGTGTATGTAACTGACTCTGTAAATTCAGTATAACATTCTTGTTCTTGGCCTCGTATACTGTACTCAATTTATCCCATGCTTCTTTTGTTGTTTTGGCATCTCGAATGTGGGGTTACACATCTTTGGACACTCCAAACAAGATGATGAGTTTGGATTTCTGATCTTCTTTATCAAACTACTGTTGTTGTGTTGTATTAATGGCTGATCTGGTCAGATTACCATTCACAATAGACCGGATCTCTTCAAAATCAAGTTGTGTCTTTATTTTTGTCTTCCATGCAACATAGTTGCTTCCTCTGAGCAATTGTGAATCCGGAAGAAAAAAATTTGGGGCATTGGTGCCCATTTTGCAGAGATCACTGACAGGGTTTGTCTCTTATCACTCCAGGTATTAGGTCTCCCAATCTATATACCGTTAGTTTGATATACCGAACCTTTCGATATACGCGCCCTTTTAATATACCCGTCGGTATGTGGAAGAAGCTCGCCCTTTCTATATACCCGGTGGTACGTGAAAGAGGTGTTAACGTACGTGAAAGAATTCAATAAGTGGTACCAAGACAATACTGATGGGGTCTGTGTGATTATTGACACCAGCTCAAAGAAATATCCTCATACGCGCGCATAAATTTCCTATATACTTGGATAATTTCTCAGTCCAGATTTATGTCATACAATCGTTCACAGACGGATGGGATGGCTCATAGTGTGTGCATTGTGACCTTATTACTCCCTTTTGATTTAAAGGGTCGATGCCCAGACGACATTGTTGCAGCTATATTAGGCATTAAGTGTAGTAGTAGTCACGATGGCTTTACCTGTAAGTGCTTCCCAGAGGCACCGTATATACCGAACACTGCGAATGAGATCTAGGATCTTGTGAGTGTTACAGAACCAATTTTATACTATTTTTATTACAATTATCCAGTTTCTAAGTAGTTATAAAGTTTGCAGTTAATTATGAAAACCTGCAAATTAGTACAATATGTTGAAGCATGTAATTACATTCAAAAATATAGAAAAATTGAATGGTAGGCAAAAAATTTGTTTTTCGGGGCCCTGGTGGCCTTCATAGCCCACTACGGCTTGCTGAGCAAACAACTGTAAAAAAACTAGCTCAAAATGAAGTTTTTAGATAGCCCTCCTTTGGCAAAAAGTGCTCTGAATGCAAAAATATGTAGAGTGGAGAAAAAAATGTACCCTAAAATAGGGTTTTTCTCGCTAAATTTAGTTAGTTATAACTAAATTTGGATTTTTCGCTAAAGTTAGCGGTTCCACTAAATTTTCCGCCAAATTTGGTAGTGGGTGAGGGAGGGGGATTTGATCCCTTGACCTCTCTTGATGGGAAGTGTCTTACAAAAGTTATGCTAGCCAATTGGGCAGCTAAGCTAAACAAGTATATGTAAAGAGAACATTATAATTAAACACTTCCAAACTGTAAAACCATACCTCTTCATAAAACCATGGTTTTGGAAAGGTGGTTTTGAGAAAAAATTCCAGCAAAGAGAAAAAATGGCAGGCGGTTTTGGTGAGAATGAAGGCGGTTTTGACTGTGTATGGCGCCTTAGATCATTTTTCTTCCTTCCTTTAAGCTTGTAATCTCTTCTTTGGTGAATTTTATCCTCCTCAACCTTAATTGCAATGAATAAAGGTGGTTTTGAGGAATTTGATGGCGGTTTTGAGGAATTTGATGGTGGTATTGCAAGGGATGGGGCTGGGAAGTTGTAGAGGCAACTCTGGCTCTCTTTTGCTTACACAAGCTTCTCCAATGCTCCTCAAACTCTACTGCAATCCTCCAATATCCTTTAACCTGCTCTGAAACCAAATGTAATTTTACAAACAAGGATAGAAGTATGTATATTTTATTAATGTGAAATTGATTAACCATTACAATGGAGTGTTGCAATATTTATACATATTGGACAGCAATGTGCAGACAAATAAATATGTTGCACAGGTAAAACCATACTCACAACTGCTTCCAATAATACATCCGGGAAGCATGTAAATTGTTATAATAATTGTAACAATTATCCCTGTGAAACAAAAAGACAAATATGGTTTAAAACCATATAACAACATACAATTATATTATGGTTTATGATATAACCATATAATATGATTATTTAATTAATAAAATAAATTAAATAATAAATCATATAATGCATAATTAATTTATCCTAACACCCCCTTTCTTGAAAAAAGTGTTATTTTTAAGCTCTAGAAAAACCATCAGGACCAACACATACACATCAATTATACATAAGTAATGATTACATAAATTAAGCATAAACTAATTCATTTTGTTTTTTGGTCACAAATAATAATGATTTCTTTGACTTTTGTAAACACCCTAAAAATACATACCTATTTCTAATCATTCCTATCACCTGCACAATATGCCAAATCAGTCCTACCACACATTCTAGACCATTATTCTTCCACATTCCATTATAATTCACTAACATCTCACTAAAATTAATTTAATTGATTCTATTATACATTAACCATACACTTGCACACCATAGTTAATTTAATTATCTATTTAAGTAAATAATAAATAATTATCCACTCACCATCCACTCATCTCCACTTTACCATTCAACTCACTCAAGTTGAAATATCTCACTCCACTCAAGCTCTAGAACCCTATAAAGGTGGAAGCAAAATATTCACGTACAACTGCCTTTTGGAATATAATCAAAAGCCAACTAAATATTCATTTCCCCTTCAATTATTATTCAAACCATCCAACTACATAGACCAACTCAACTTGTTAAATCAAGAAAATGTATTCATTCACATGCAACTCATTCAAATATTGATTTGCAATCCATTACCTCTCCTTCATCTATAAATATGAGGCTCTTTCCTTCGCATATAATCCCTTGGAAGATTTGGGCATTTACGAAATTCCTCTACCAAATTGCCATTAGAATTTACACATCGGAAGGCTATCCATTTGATCAACTATTTCTCATAGTATAATTTTTCCATTTGGAACCAAGTTTAGAGTATCCACAACCAAATAATCCAAGGAGATCCGACAAGTGTGGTACTCCATTCCAAACTTCATCTTTCTCATCCAAGGTTGTAAGAGAACTAGCATGAAGGTTTGCATTGCATTGTTATTGTTGTTTTCTTTCATTTATTTCAGTTTTCCTTATACACAATTATTCTACAATTGTAGAAATTAAATGATAGCATCATTTTTTCATGGTTTTATTTTTAATACATTTCTAAGACTACCTTAGAAACAAATAAAAATGACATGTATGTTTTTACAATTCAAATCATATAAAATTTATTTGCATGCTTGTTATTCTTTTATAACTCAACATAAGCACAACTAATTTATATTTCTTCTACTTTTGATTTTAAGAGGTCAAAAATATTTTTAATGGCAGATTGAAATAGTTCTCAATTATTTTCAATGTGCATCTTGTGAAATATAAAGTTTTTGATTGTGTAACTGTTGTCAAAATTTCACCCCCCCAGGGTAAATTTCGATAACATGCATCAGAGTTTTGCAGTTCCAGGCAAGTAGATTGAAACAGGAAAAATCACGAAAAATGGCTAAGTCCTAGTCCTAGGAGCAGTCGGGACATTTGGGACATCTAGCGCATAGATCGGCCGAAAAGCCTCCAGGTGGCCCGTGAAGAAAAGGGACATCTGGGCCACAGGTACGCGCGGGACGTGAAATGCCCGAATCGGCTGAAAGAAGGAAAAATTTTCCCAAGTCTTCATCCGGGACAAACGGGACACAAGTACGTGAAGTACGCGAACCGGTCGGATCGGCCGAAATGAGAACAAACAGTTCGGAAGCAAAAGGGACATCTGGGCCAGAAGTACGTGAATCGGCCGGATCGGGCGAACCGGAAGAATTTGTCCCACGAAGCACTGGGACATTTGGGACAAATGGACGCGAACCGGCCGGTTCGGCCGAAACAGAGAAAGTTCGTACTGGGACATCTGGGCTGTAGGGACGCGAGGGACGCGGATAGCCAAAAAATCCGAGAGCCATTCAGATTGTGCCACGTGTCATTGGCAAATGAGGGACGAGGAAGCCCATTTCGGGCGGATCAGAGGTTTTTGTCCCAAACAGTTTGGGACATCCGGGACATAAAGACGCGAAGGGCGCGAAAAGCCGGCAAACCTGTGGACCAATCAAATCATGACACGTGTCACAAGGGAGATAGTCCAAAAGTCAAAGGGCAAGGTTTCGAGCACTGACCCGAACCAATGAAATAGCACCACGTGTCCAAGTTTAAGGGGCCCACAAGGAAATTTCAAAAGGAAAGCCCGCGAAAGGCAGAGGAGAGAGAATTGCTCGTCCAATCAGCACGTGCCACGTGTCACCCAGGTGGCAGAGCGCGGGAAAGATTTCAAAACACGTTTTGGCCCGTTTTTGCCCTAAATCTTCAGATCGCCATAACTTTCGATCCAAAGCTCGGATTGGCACGTTCTTTATATCAATGGAAAGCTGGTAAAATTCTCTACAGGATTCTGGGGTCAATCTTACATTTTGGTTCAGTTTGGAGAGAGAAAATCAAGAAACTCCTCTAGCGCGAAATAACAAGCAGAAGTAATGCTTCAACAAACAACTTTAATGCAATAGACAGTTCGCCGCTTCTGTTAGACAGCCTGCCGTTTTGCCAGGATCCGCTGCTTCTGCCACAATGAGATGAATGGAATGCAACCTGGAGGTGGTTGGGGTAGATTTGGCTTTCCTCTCTCTTTTCCCTCTCTCATTCTTTCTATATATTGTAAAGAGGAGCTTCTTTTCAGGGGTCGAACATTTTTCTGTTTTGCCTCTCCCTTCTTCTCCTCAGGCGAATTTGTGGAATTCAAACCTCTCATTTGAACTGTAATACTATTCTACCTCATTGCATTCTGTGGTGTATTGTATCAATCTTTGGAGCAAGTAATGCATGTCTGTGGATGATTCTCAGCCCTCTCTGTGTTCATTTTTGCATCCTCCTGGTCTTTTACTGCAGGTTTTGTCATCTGTGCATAATCTTATATCACATTCAAATGGTCTGTGTTTATTGGAAAAATAGGTGTTCTTCATTCCTCGGTGCATCACCTTTATTAGCTTAGATTTATTTTATGCATCCTCTTACCTTGTCTCCTTGGCAGATTAGATTAGGTTTTGAGAAAACCCTCTGCATATTTCGTGTGCATCTGAACAGAGGAATAGGAACCAGCCTTCTCTAGAGAATTCTTTCTCATTTTTCAAGTCCCACACTTAGAGAAAGGATTCAATGTTATGCAATCACACTGGATGCCAAAGTGATCAACCTAGAAACCTGATCTGCATCCAGGGGTGCTGTGATTTTGCATCAACAGTTTTGGCACGCCCGGTGGGACCTAGAGGTCTCATTTTTATTGCAGCAAAGTTGATATGCATTTGCTGCAATTTTCTTGCTTGAAAAGAGCTATTATTTGCATATCTGGTGACTCCAAAAGGAAGATCAACTGGTTTGATCAGTGCAGGCCTGAGAGCTTATGAGAAGAATCACAAGGTCAAGAGTTGGAGAAGAAGAAGTGTTGTTTGAATACCTGCAATTATCTCCAAGAAGAAGGAAAAGAGGAAGAAGGATTCAAAGGTCTCCATCTCCACCAAACAGAACTCTCTCAACTCCTCCACCTGCTCGGCCTTTCATTCAGTATTCAAGGGTTCTCAGGCCAATCAGAATGGCGCAACCACTAAATCCCTTTGTCAATTTCACTGGCAACAACCCACTCGCCCTCAATGCACAGAATCCAGTTCCAATTGTAGCATTGAAAAACATTCCATTTTTTACTGGAGAAAATCATACCACTCCTGGTGATCATGTAAAAGACATTGCTAACGTCTGTGTAATCCATGAGATAAATGAAATGGATGTAGCTGTCAAATTGTTGGCATCTTCATTCAAGGGGAAAGCATTGCAATGGTTTAGGAGCCTTGGAGCTGGCTCTATCACAAACTGGAATCAGCTGTGTATTGCACTTCATGAGCAGTTTGGAGAAAAGGGAGACAATTTTTCTCTACTAGAACAATTGACAACTATCAAGAGATCCCCCAACGAGCAGCTGACTGATTTCAACTTCAGATTTCAAAGGTCTTGGGATAGGATTCTAGTGGCAGTCAGGCCAACAGCAGAAGGTGCTTTTCTATACTATCTTAAAGCTTTGAATTCTGATATTTCTATGTTAATTCAATCTATGGGAGGCACAACCTTACCTGCTGCTTATAGCATTGCCATTAGAGCCGAAAACTATCTTATCCAAGCTGGTAAATTGGCTCCTAGGCCTCCAAAGCCATTATATCCAAGTTTAGAGAGCCCAAGTGCTAGTCAAGCACATGTCTTAGCTCCTATTCCCACTCCTAGAAATCAGAGTTCAAATGAAGCTTCCACTTCATCTCCAAGTGCCCCAAATGAGCTTCAAGAGGTCATGAAGCAATTACAAAATCTAGGCAATGAGCTGGTCACTCTCAAAAGACAGCAAGCTCAAGGTTTTAGACCTTCATATTAGCCTCAAGCTCAACCTAATAGACAGCCATATCAGCCTCAAAGGCCACCTAATCTAGTTGCAAATATGAATTAAACAAGGCCTCCTATCAATAGACCATTCCAGCCCTATAATCCAAATGCCATATCTGTCTCTAGGGCATTAGTACCAGCACAAAACAACATTGCCCAGGAGTATGATTGGTGTTTTCCATGTAATGAGCCTCATAATCAATCCATGTGCTTCAATGGTGCTTTGACTCAAGCTTTAATGGTAACAACTACTGGTGTGGAGGGTGAGAACAGTCAAGAAAACAGCCAACAACAAGAAACATTCAACCAGCAATCAACCCCAAATGAAACCACATTGGTAAATTGGCAAGCAGAGGATTTTTGTGGCATGAACCAGGCAGTTTCTCAAGGTGTTGCAGCAAACACAAGGTCAAAAAGGAGAAATTTGGGTGAAGAACAGCCATTAGCCCCAGCCAATCCACAACCTTCCATGGCTCCACAAATGATTGGCAAGCAAATTCCCGCTTCAAATGCACAAGGACAGCCAAGAACAGCCCCTAGGCCAACTCAAATGCCAGCTGTTGCTGCCCACATACAAGGAGTAAATGTGCAAACCAAGGGGCAGCAGAGAGATCCTTCATCACCATTCAGTATCATTGATCAGATGAAGAAAACAAACGTCAATATATCTATGTGGGAATCCCTAGCTATCCCAGGCCAAAGAGATCTGCTGCAAGCTGCCATGAAGGACTGGCCAACTTCAAATCAGCAGATACAAGACAAAGTGCTTACAAATGCTGTCCATCCTGAGGGAAATCATGGAGGACAACAAGGTAAGATGTTGAAACCCCCTCCTTTCTATGTTTCGTTAATCATTGGAAATCAGCTAATGCACAATTGCATGATAGACTCCGGGGCAAGGAGCTCAGTAATGCCTAAACAGATAGCTGATCAGTTAGGGCTCCAGTATGAAATAACATCTAAGGGAGTAGTGCAGTTGGATGGGACAGCAATAGCAATAGTTGGAGTGATTAGAAATTTGAGTCTTACCTTGCACGCATGTCTAAATGTTGTTGTTTTACAAGATGTGTCAGTCATAGACCTTCCACCACTCTTTGCCCTCTATTTGTCAAGGGACTTCACTGCCAAGATTGGGGGATATTTGTCCGCTGATTGGTCACACATACTATTCAGAATGAGATATGGAACTAAGGCCACAATCAGATCTGAACCTATTGCAAACTTCCATATTGAGCCCTACACTCCAAGTCAGATTAATGTCAATTTCTCAGCATTTGATCAAGAAGATCACCCTAGCACTGATGAAGCTGACACTAAGGTTGGAAGTATCCCGGATTTGACTCTTGATGATTGGGAAAACAAGGTGCATGCTTTTGATCCTTATCATGGAATAGAAGAATCTGAGCTAGGAGTCTATTGTATACACGAAGAGAGTCAACCTATTCCTAGCATCACCAAGCCAAACCACAAGGATGACAATGAGGTATGGCAGCTATTTTTTGATGGATCAAGGAGTAGACAAGGTGCAGGAGGTGGAGCCGTGCTTGTTTCACCTCAAGGAGTAAAGTACTATTCAACTTTTAGATTTCAATTTGCATGCTCCAATAACACTGCTGAATATGAAGCCTTGGTGCAGGGAATGCATTGGGCAATCAAGAAAAAAATAAAGAACTTGCAAGTCTTTGGGGACATTGAATTGATTGTAAATCAGGTCAAGGGACAGCATGCGGCCAAAAATGATCTACTCAGGTGCTACAAGAACAGGGTGTGGGACCTCATGGAAGATTTTGAGGGTTTCGGCATTAAATCCATTCCTAGGAAAGAGAATCAAGCTGCTGACAGGCTTGTAGCAGTAGGGGCAGCCTTTGACATTGTAGAAAACATTCAACAAGACAAGGTACAGCCAAACATCCACGTGATTGTCAGGCCTTCGGTGCCGGATAACGATGTCAGTTGGCAAGTATTTGAGAATGACCAGCAAATCATCCATTTCTTGCAAGAAGAAGCTGAGTTCTCAGTTAAGAATCAAGAAAAGTTGGAACAGCAATATGGTGACCAAGTGATACAGCTGAGAACTGACAAGCTGCCCAAGGGACTTATCACTTTGGAGTCCATTTTTAACCCCAATGATCAGTTTAGAAAGGAGAAAGCAAACATTCAGGTTAAGAGAGAAGATTCAGTATCCATATTGGTAGAAGAAAACAAGCCATTGTAAATTGGAAAGATGACAACTGAGCAAGAAAGGTGTGAGTTCATACAGCTATGTCAGGAATTCCCTGACGTGTTTGCTTGGAGCTATGAAGACTTGAAAGGTTTCAATCCCAACTTAGCTCAGCATACCATCGAATTGGATCCAAATACTAAGCCTGTCAGGCAGAAACAGAGGCCAGTCAATCCACACATGGAGCCTCTCATGAGGAAAGAACTGGACAAGCTGATTGAGTCAAGAATCATATTCCCAATCAAGCATTCTAGTTGGGTTGCCAACTTAGTTCCAGTCAGGAAGAAGAGTGGAGAGATCAGGCTGTGTGTTGACTTCAGAGATTTGAATAGAGCCTCTCTCAAGGACCATTATCCACTCCCTTCCATGGAGAAAATATTGCAGGTCGTAGTTGGTTCAGAAAGGTTTTCACTACTTGATGGTTACTCAGGCTTCAATCAGATTATGGTGAAGGAGGAAGACCAGTTCAAGACAGCCTTCACAACCAAATGGGGCACATATGCTTACAAGAAGATGCCATTTGGACTGTCAAATGCCGGAGCAACATTCCAGCGAGCTATGGATATGGCATTCAAAGGCTTGATCAACAAGATAGTGTTGATATACCTAGATGATATTACTATCTTCTCAAAGAATGCAGCAAACCATTTCTTTCACCTCAGGCAAGTGTTTCAGAGGTATAGAAAGTTCGGAGTGTCTTTGAATCCTAAGAAGTGCATCTTTCTTGCACATGAAGGGAAGCTCCTTGGCCATATTGTCTCCAAGGAAGGATTAGCAATTGATCCAGAGAGGGTTGAAGCCATAAGAGCACTACCATTGCCAAGCCACAAGAAAGCCCTTCAGAGTTTCCTGGGAAGGATAAACTTTGTTCGGAGGTTTGTCCCAGGTTTTGCAGCCCTTGTCAAGCCCATCACCAAAATGTTAAGGAAAAGCATGGATTTCAAGTGGACGGCAGCAGGCAAGGAGAGTTTTGAAGCAATCAAAGAAGCCATCTCCCAAGCACCCACTCTCATCAACCCAGACTTTTCCAAGGATTTCATCCTCTATGCATTTGGAGGTGATGACACTATTTTTGCCATTCTGGTATAACAGAACAAAGATAATGATGAATATCCGATTGCCTTCTTCAGCCAAAGCCTAGATGACTGTAAAGTGAGGTACTCTTTTATTGAAAAGCATGTGCTTGCAGTAATCAGAAGCTTGAAGAAATTCAAGCATTTAGTCTCAAACAACAAGGTCCAGTTGCTAGTCTCACATGCTGGGGTTAAGGACTTCCTCCTTAACAAGGATTTGAATGAGAAAAGGGCAGGATGGATCACCCGTGTCATGGAGTATGACATTGAGATCAAGATTACCAAGCTGGTAAGAGGCAAAGGTTTGTGTGAGCAGCTCCCTTCCAAACAACCAGACAACCCAGAAGATGAAGAAGACGCTGTCCTGCTATTACAAGATGATCAAAAACAGGAAAATGATGATGTGTCCACTCCCTGTTGGACTCGGAATATGATACATTTCCTACAGACGGGCATGTGCCCTCCAGAAATGAGCAAAGCAAAAAGAAGGTACTTCAGATTACAAGCAGTTCCATATGTGCTTGTTGATGGTGTTTTGTTTAAAAAAGACATCAACGGTGTTCTATTAAGATGCATTGGGACAGGTCAGGTTGAGAGGATCTTACACGAGTTCCATGACGGGGAGGCAGGAGGCCATTTCACCCCACGAGTAACAGCTCTCAAAATCATGAAAGCTGGTTACTATTGGCCTACTGTATTCAATGATTGCTACTCATGGGTTAAGAAATGCAAGAAATGTACATTCTTCACAGGGAAAGGAAGGTTAGCAGCATTGCCCCTTCGTCCAATTTCAGTAGATCATCCATTCATGCAATGGGGATTGGACTTCATTGGAGTCATCAATCCCAATTCGAGTCAAGGCCACAAGTGGATTCTTACAGCGACAGACTATTTCACCAAGTGGACCGAAGTAGTAGCGCTCAAAGAGGCAAGTGAGTCTAACATACTAGACTTTTATGAAGAAATAGCAACCAGGTTCGGTGTGCCGGCCACCATCATATCAGATAATGCATTAGCATTCATAGGTTCAAAAATTACAGAATGGGCTGTCAAGAATGGAATCTATTTGAGCACCTCTTCAAATTATTACCCGCAGGGTAATGGACAGGCAGAGTCCACAAACAAGAATTTGCTAAAAATCATCAGAAGGACTCTGGATGAAAATCAAAGAACATGGCATACAAGGCTAAAATCAGCGTTATGGGCTGACAGGATAACACCAAAGAGGTCTACAGGTAATTCTCCCTACAAGTTGGTCTATGGGAAGGAGGCAGTATTGCCTATATCATTAGAATTGCCAGCCTTGGAGCTCATGAAGCAGTTTGAGTTATCTGAGTTCAAACCAATGGAGGTCAGGTATGCAGAATTGATGGAATTAGAAGAAATCAGAGAACATGCAGTTCAGACGATTGAAAAGGATCAGGCCTTAGTAAAAAGATGGTTTGATAAGAGAGCAAGAGCAAGGACCTTCCAGGAAGGGGACCTAGTTCTGAAATGGGATGCAGATCGGGTAAAACCAGGAAGGCATTCCAAGTTTGATGCCATCTGGAGTGGTCCCTACATGGTCACGGGATGCAAAAATAGTAATGCCTTCCAATTGTCTACATTGGATGGAGAGGAACTTCCGATTCCGGTTAACGGAATCTATCTTAAACATTGCTACTAAAAAAGAAAAGGTTTTGCTGCTCTCAGGTTGTTTTCTACAGTTCAGAGTGTTGCTGGAGAAGAAGTTGCAGTATCAGGCTCGTTTCAGGTTATTGCTTATAACTCCATGCCCAATGGATCACTAAAAGGCCATTGATCTTCTACCTAGCAGGCAGGTGACCCCGCTGAGTCGTCAAAACTGTTGTCAAAATTTCACCCCCCAGGGTAAATTTCGATAACATGCATCAGAGTTTTGCAGTTCCAGGCAAGTAGATTGAAACAGGAAAAATCATGAAAAATGGCTAAGTCCTAGTCCTAGGAGCAGTCGGGACATTTGGGACATCTAGGCGCGGATCGGCCAAAAAGCCTCCAGGCAGCCCATGAAGCAAAAGGACATCTGGGCCACAAGTACGCGCGGGACGCGAAATGCCCGAATCGGCCGAAAGAAGGAAAAATTTGCCCAAGTCTTCATTCGAGACAAAAGGGACATCTGGGCCAGAAGTACGCGAATCGGTCGGATCGGGCGAACTCGAAGAATTTTTCCCACGAAGCACTAGGACATTTGGGACAAATGGATGCGAACCGGCCGGTTCGGCCGAAACAGAGAAACTTTGTACTGGGACATCTGGGCTGCAGGGACGCGAGGGACGCGGATAGCTGAAAAAGTCAAGAGCCAATCAGATTGTGCCACGTGTCATCAGAAAATGAGGGACGAGGAAGCCCATTTCGAGCGGATCAGAGGTTTTTGTCCCAAACAGTTTGGGACATCCTGGACATAAAGACACGAAGGGCGTGAAAAGCCGACACTGACCCGAACCAATGAAATAGCGCCATGTGTCCAAGTTTAAGAGGCCCACAAGGAAATTTCAAAAGGAAAGCCCGCGAAAGGCGGAGGAGAGAGAATTTCTCATCCAATCAGCACGTGCCACGTGTCACCCAGGTGGCAGAGCGCGGGAAAGATTTCAAAACACGTTTTGGCCCGTTTTTGCCCTAAATCTTCAGATCGCCATAACTTTCGATCCAGAGCTCGGATTGGCACGTTCTTTATATCAATGGAAAGCTGGTAAAATTCTCTACAGGATTCCGAGGTCAATCTTGCATTTTGGTTCAGTTTGGAGAGAGAAAATCAAGAAACTCCTCTGGCGCAAAATAACAAGTAGAAGTAATGCTTCAACAAACAACTTTAATGCAACAGACAGTTCGCCGCTTCTGTTAGACAGCCCACCGTTTTGCCAGGATCCGCCGCTTCTGCCATAATGAGATGAATGGAATGCAACCTGGAGGTGGTTGGGGTAGATTTGGCTTTCCTCTCTCTCTTCCCTCTCTCATTCTTTCTATATATTGTAAAGAGGAGCTTCTTTTCAGGGTCGAACATTTTTCTGTTTTGCCTCTCCCTTCTTCTCCTCAGGAAAATTTTTGGAATTCAAACCTCTCATTTGAACTGTAATACTATTCTACCTCATTGCATTCTGTGGTGTATTGTATCAATCTTTGGAGCAAGTAATGCATGTCTGTGGATGATTCTCAGCCCTCTCTGTGTTCATTTTTGCATCCTCCTGGTCTTTTACTGCAGGTTTTGTCATCTGTGCATAATCTTATATCACATTCAAATGGTCTGTGTTTACTGGAAAAATAGGTGTTCTTCATTCCTCGGTGCATCACCTCTATTAGCTTAGATTTATTTTATGCATCCTCTTACCTTGTCTCCTTGGCAGATTAGATTAGGTTTTGAGAAAACCCTCTGCATATTTTGTGTGCATCTGAATAGAGGAATAGGAACCAGCCTTTTCTGGAGAATTCTTTCTCATTTTTCAAGTCCCACACTTAGAGAAAGGATTCAATGTTATGCAATCACACTGGATGCCAAAGTGATCAACTTAGAAACCTGATCTGCATCCAGGGGTGCTGTGATTTTGCATCAACAGTAACTTTGTTTCTTTTTCTAAAAACAAATAGACAATTCTAAATCTTGATTAGTTGTGTGTAAATCAATTTTTTAGTTTTCCTTGTATTTGTTTGGCATAGGAAATGTCCATTACTTACCATATTATTTTAAAGTATATATGTAGTAACTTCAATAACATTTATATAGAATTTAAACTACGTATGCCCCAAACTTAGCCTGTATACCT
Organism: Taxus chinensis; assembly: GCA_019776745.2. Classification (NCBI taxonomy): domain Eukaryota; kingdom Viridiplantae; phylum Streptophyta; class Pinopsida; order Cupressales; family Taxaceae; genus Taxus; species Taxus chinensis. The sequence goes on along the minus strand of CM034152.1, from coordinate 231,749,721 downwards.
TACTCTTGCATTTTATAATATATAAAAATCATGGCGCCAAATTATTTTTCAATGATAAGATAGAACCACTATGCTTTCTACATGTGTTATCCTAGATGATTGAGATGTATGATCTATAATGTGTGAAATATGCTAGTAGAGGAGTCCTTGATATCAATTTCTTAAGGTTGTTTTAGTTTTGATAATATGAAATTCGCTACTAATAAATCCAGCCACATCAAGGTCAAATATTCTATGACACAACTATCCTACATAAACATGTAAGTAAGTAATAAAATTTAATTCTAAATATATACTATATATAAAATCATTAACATTTGAAAAAATAAAACACATCTACATAGTCTTAACTCAACATACCTTAGAAATTCAATCCAATGAACCACGAAGATCAATTGTACTCTTTATAGTAGAAAGAATTCCTTCATGGTCATACTCATGAATCTTCCATAGATTCTTGTTTAATATCTTTCCTTAATATTTGAACAACTATATATTTGTTTCACGAACAAATTCTAAGTAGTGGATTTTATTTGTATGCATTTCATAGTCTTCAAACAAATGAATATTTGATATTACGATAGGATATCATTGAATCCAAGTTCTAGTAACTATCATTTACCCACTAAGATGCTTAAATTTTCCCATTTGTGACTGGGGAAGGAATTTTTTTCTTCTTAAACATAATCACACACGTATTAGTTTGTTACCTCTTCATTATGTTCTCTCACAATAATTACAAACATGTGATGCATCCCAAAGTAAATTTGGAGTAAATTATAGCACAATTAAGCTTCAAAATTTAATTATTTAATTATTAAAATTTATGTACCTTAATGTACTTGATCATATCCATAGTCAAATTCAAATGTTGTCGTCATATAATATGAATTAATAAGTTCTAATGCTCTTAGAACTTGATATGTGTAGAGTGGAATTAAAGGTTTACAACTACATTTTTCCATCCAGTCTTTTGACTCACACTTGTTAAAAAAAAAATGATTGCATCCTAAACTAAATCATTCCTTGTACCTCATATGAATACTTCAAGAACATGTGTTTGAGATACATAATGAGTGCAACTCACTCTATCTTGTAATTTCCATACATTTTTCATAGATTACTAATTGTTATTCATCTATCGACTCGAAATATCTATGAACTATGGAGCTATGTTTAAAGCCACGTCCCATGTTCCTGTTATACCATTGAGAAATACTTCTTACACCTTCAAACTTAAAACCATCATGATCTAAAATTATTTTCTTGCAAGGGATATTTTAACACATGATATTACATTATCAGATTCTCCTTTTCCTTACCCGATCTTAGTAAAACTCTAAATATGTAATGTAGCCTTCTCAAATCTACTTCAACAAGAGGATCCTTAACCTATTCAGTTATTTATAGTAGGCTAAATGGGTGGAGAAAAAGGAAATAAGGTAATAATATTATTATATTATCCCAAAAATTAATATTATAAAGGAAACTTATGTTATTATTATTATTAAAATTAAAAGGGACTTCCTTTTAAGTGACTTAATGCTAAAATAGAAAATAGGATTCACTTTATTAATTAAAGTGTAATAGTCCCACATGGAGCGCCCCACTTGGAAATTAGAAATAGAAAAGTATAAAAGGAGGTGGGGGAGTTCATTTATGGGCATCTCTTGTTATTTCACTGTTTCATTTTGGATAGTTTGATCTTGTTGCTTCAACTTTTAGGCTATTGAGGATGAAAACTCTCATTAGTAATCAAATTTTGGAGACAAAACCCCTCAATTTATCTTGGGAGACAATTGAGATAAAGGTCATATTTATATAACTTAAAGGCATATTTTCATATATATGGCATAGTTGTAGGGTTATTACAGATATTGACAGTTATTACATCATTTGAAGATCATATTTACAAAGATTCTTGTATTAGGACAGCCACCGATCAATTGAGATTTGCTTGGGATAGTGTTTTAATTAGTTTACACACATTTATAGGGTTGGGTGAATGACTAAAGAGGTAATAAACACCATATAAGAGGCAATTTCAACTATAATAAGGGTGTTTCATAGAGTTAGGGATTCAACCAACCCTTTATCCACATTAGGGCATTAATGGTCAAAATTTTAATGTAAAATAAATTATAATAGCCTCAGATCTTTGTTAAAAAAAATATTTTCTTACATGTAGATGTGCCAAGAAGGGTTTATAAATGTTTTGGGACTTTTGGATTGTTTTATGAATATTTGATGAATAAAGCAAGAGTTAATATTGTTATATTTTTTGGTAATGGTTTTAAATAAAAATATGATTGTTGTCATAAATTTGTTTAAGGATTTGTGTGGATTTCCATATTTTATTTAATTTTTTCCTAAGGGGATATTATAGTGGTATTAGAGAGAAAATTATCCTAACTTGTGAGGTGAAGTCAAATTTGAATGCACACTGGTGAAGAAGGTCTCAAGTATTATCAAAGAAGAACTCCAATGAAAAAGACCATGAGAGACCAAGAAAAAACACCCCGTCTTACATATGAGATTAGTTATTTGCAGGAGTTGATAAAAAATAAGAGAGAGATGGAATAAAGCTTCCAAAGAACTATGAGGGCATTTATGTTAAAATGAATTAAAACTATACCGTATGTTCCTAATATCAAGAGGAATCTAGGAGAGGGCATCTCTTATGCAAATGAAAAGGTTTCACTCAAAAATACTTTAAGGACTTTTAGAGCTATGTTTTTTTAAATGGAAGAGTAAAATCTATTAGAGGGTGAGAAATAACCAGAAAATCATATGAATGATGATATGGAATGGTTTCATATAAAGTACTACACTCTAAGACTAACAATTTGTAATGATGTGTCTTTCACAGAGTTTAATGATTAAAAGCCAAGGAATGAAATAAAAATAAAAGGAGGCCTCATCAAGATCATTCCCATGGGGAAATACAACAACAATAGGGGAAAATAACTATTCCCATATATGATGGATTAGATAAGTATTCATCTACGTCATGAAAAAAAAATTAAATACCTACTTGTCTTTAAACCATATCTGTGGGGAAAAAGCTCTCAAATTTGTCACACTCCATTTAGAAGGAGTGACACATGAGTGGCAGTACCATTTTATGGTCACTTAAATGCATGGACCCATCACCACATTGGAATAATTTATCCAATGTCTCATGAAAATATTTGATCGGATTGATCCATATGTCCGTTTTAAAGAGTTAGCACAATTGAAACAATGCAACACCATAGATAGATATGTAATGGATTTTTAATGGCTCTCTATGATGGTGTCAGATGTTTTTGAGAGGATACTTTTGGTTTTATTTGTTAAGGAATTTGTTGAACCTCTTAAAGGGGTAGTAAGATATTTTAACTGCCTTTCCCTTTAGTTAGAAATCAAAAGGATTTGGATTTGAAAATTTCAGCTCCAAGGGGAAAATGTTTTCATAAGGTATAACAAAGGACAACAATAGTGGGACAACCTAGAGTAGTACCTTTTGGGAATCCTAGCACATCAACTGTTGGAGACCAATGATACTATTACAACATGGATTAATTCAACTAAGGGAGCAATAAAAAACTAGAAAATAAATATTGAAACTTGGAATGAGTTAAGAATGAAGAACTTATGCTTCACTTACAACGGTCCACAGAATCCCAATCACCACTATCTTAGAAAAGGACATTAGTTTTATAGAGGTTATTTTAGATGAAGAAGAAGAAGAATCAAAAGGTGAGGAAGGAGTCCACGAGAAAGAACAAAAAAATAAGAAGAAATAAATACTTTGAATGAAACTCTTTCCAATCTCTCAGGTGATTCTATATAGCATCCTTTTAGAGTGACAAAAGTGTTGCAAGGAAAAAAAGTGACAATGTTCATTAATGGTATGAAACCCACAATTTTATTGATGAGGGGTGTGTTGTTAGGATAAGAATAAAAGTAACACATTTCAAGGGATTTAACGTGAGAGTGGTTGATGGATTTTCCATATATTGTACCAAGAGGACTTCACAACTCAATTTCACCTTAGGCAGGAATAAGGTAAGTGACGATTTTTACATGGTTGGCATTGGGGAAAAAAAATTAGTATTGGGGGTACAATGGCTTCACTCTTTTGAGGAATTTAAACAAAATTATCAAACTATGGAGCTGAATTTTAAGGTTGATGGTAAAGAGGTTTTACTTCAAGGTATGTCTAATGGAGCTCTACAAATGGTATCAACAAAATTAATGGAAAGATTTTTCAAGAGAGGGTAGTTTACATGTGTAGAAAATTATTTTTTAATCTCTACATCTTCTTTTTAAGAACAATATCTTTATCATAAGGATATTCAACCCGTAATTACTATACATGCCAAAGTTTTAGTAGCATACCCCATAGGATACCAACAAATAGAGGCTTCCAACACATCATTGAGTTGAAATTGAGTACCAAGCTAGTTATGACTACTCCATGCCACCATCCAAGAGATTTCATAGATGAAATTGAGAATTTCATTAAAGAGTTATTTGAAATGGGACATATTAGGCCTAGTTCTAGTCCTTTTTCTCTATCGGTTTTCTTAGTGAAGAAGAAGGATAGAACATTGAGGATGTGCATTGATTACCATTTATTAAATAAAAACACAATCAAGAATAAGTATCCCATATATAGGATTGATGAAATACTGGATGAATTGCATAGGGTGGTTTTATTCTATAAGATTGAATTGAGGATTGACTATCATAAAATTTGGGTAAGAGAGGAACATGTGCATAAAACAAATTTTAGATGACATTTTAGGTTTTTTTTTGTTACACCATTTGGGTGAACTAATGCACTGATAACTTTTGAATATTTTATGAATCATGTTTTTAGCAGATACTTGAGGATGTTTATCTTAGTTTGCTATGAAGAACTTTTGGTATATAGTAGAACATAGGAAGAACATCTTCAACACTTGGGTATAGCATTGGAATTTTTTGAACAATAATCACTTCTTGCAAAAAAAATTAAGTGTAACTTTGGTATGTCTAAAATTTCATATTTGGGCCATGTAATAAATGCCCAAGGGATTTATGTCGATCATATGAAAATATAAGCCATCTTGGATTGGCCACCACCTACAACCATGAAAAATATTAGGGGATTTTTTGGGTTTTGCAACTACTACATAAGGTTTATCAAAGGGTTTTACTAACTTTTCGTGTTAACTGATTTGATAAAAAAATTAGAGCTTTAAGCTAGTCTAAGGAAACCCAAACATCCTTTGAAATTTTTGAAGAGGTAACGAGTTTAACCTCGTGCTTGATGTTCCATATTTCTCTATTTCATCTGCACTAGAATGTAATGATTCATGTGATGGCATACAAATCATTTTTATGCAAAATGGTCATCTTATAGCCGTTGAGAGAAAGAAACTCAAGGATAATGAGAGGATTTTCTTCATATATAACAAATAAATGTTAGCCATTATGCATGCCTTGGTAAAATTCCAGCAATACTTAGTTTGTGGTATATTTTTAATCAAACATGATCACAATAGTTTGAATTTATTTTTGAACCAAAAGGATTTGAATGGCCCAAGAAATTGGGTGAGTAAACTTCAAGCATATTATTTTATCAATGAGTATGTCAAATGGAAAAATAATGTGGTCAGATGTTTTGTCTAAGATACTAGTTATTTTCTCTTTGATAAAAATTGTAGCTAATTTGAAGGTATTTATGATAGCTGAATATCCAAAGAATGAACTTTCTACTGCTATTCGTGAAGGGGACGATGAAGATAGAAGGTTGGAGGTAGTAGATTCCATGATTTAATACAAGAATAGGATCTATTTTGTCCATTAATCTAAGATGAAGCATACTATTTTGAGATATATTTATGAGACACACTTGGATGGTCATTTGTGGTATTTCAAGACATAAAAATAGGTAAGGCAAAGATTTGGGTGGAAAGGGATCAAGGAAAAAGTCCTTAAATATATTTTGGAGTGTCTTGTGTACTAACAAAACAAGTCAGAGCACGAGTTTCTAGATAGATTGTTGCATCCCCTACCTATCCCAACTCATAAATGGGAAAATGTCTATATGAACTTCATCACTAGGATCCCCATGGTTCAAAGTAAGAATTATTTGTATGTGGTGGTTGATAAAATCACCAAATAGGCTCACTTTTTCCCACTTCCTTCCAAGTACAATACACCTCTAGTGGTTGATTTGTTTTTCAAGGAAATTTTTAAGCTTCACATACTTCCTAAGAACATCATAGAGGAAAAATAAGTTTGTAAGCCTATTTCAGAAAGAAATGTTCAATTTAACAGGGATAGAGTTATCTTCTAGCTCTAGTTATTATCCAAAAAATTATGGGTACACTAAAATAGTGGATATGTGGATAGAAGGATACATAAGGAATTATGTATCCAAAAAGAAAAAAACATGGATAAAATGGTTACATATGGTGGAGAATTGCTACAATACATCATTTCACATGCCCATTTATATGAATATATTTAGTTATTTATATGGATATGATGAAATTTGTTTTGTTGAATTGATCACAATGGATAGTGGAGTTTTGGGGACCAAATATTTTGTACAATAGAGTCATGTATCTTCAAGGTACTCAAGGAGAACCTCAAATGTGCCCAAAACTACAAGAAGTTAAACTTGGACTTTTGAGGTGGGTGATATGATATTTTATAAGGTTGTAACCTTATAGGTAGTCTTCCCTCAAATGGATTTACACATAAAAACTTAATCTACATTTCTATGGGCCACATAGGGATAAGATATGAATTTGGGAGGTGGCATATGAGATAAAGTTTCCCAAGCACAGTCGAATAAACTAAGTTTTCCATGTTTTGTGCCTCAAAAAGGAACTCGGAAAAAATATTACTCCTTCTAGTTAGCTACCACTTTTGGATGATTTGGGAAAGCTAATTTTAGTTCTAAATACTATAATAGATGTTCTGAAGAAGAATCTCATGAACTTGAGCATAAGGGAATATTTGGTTTGTAGGAAGGATCTATTAGTTGAGGATGAAACATGGAAATGTGTAGTAATAATATATCATCCAAACTTACAATTGCTTGTGGGAAATGATATTTCGGAGGGGAGGACTATAATGTCCCCTTATCAAATATGGTTCACCAAGAGGATTCTTAGCCTATCCAGTTATTTCATGTAGTCTTAGTGGGTGGAGAAAAGGTAAATATGGTGATAATATAACTATGTTAGCTCAAAAATTAATAATATCAAGGCAACTCATGTTATTATCATTATTAATATTGTATGGGGACTTCCTTGTAAGTTACTTAAGGCTAAAATATAAAATAAGAGAGACTTTATTAATTAAAGTTTCATAATCCCAAATGGAGAGGCCACTTGGAAAATAAAAACAAAAAAGTATAAAAGGAGGCAAGGGGGTTCATTTATGGGCATCTTTTGTCATTTTTTCATTTCTTTTTAGAGAGTTTGAGCTTGTTACTTCAATTTTCAACTATTGAGGAGTAATCATATTTAACGGATGAAAAACCTTAATTTCTATTAAGTGGTTGTTATCACCGAATCACAGCACCCCTGGATGTTGATCAAATTTCTAGTTTGATCACTCTAAGCATCCAATGTGATTGGATAACATGGGTACTATCTCCAAGTTGTGGGACTTGCTACTTGAGATAGACCTCCAGAGAAAGCTGGTTCTTGCTCCTAAACTACCTGCCACAATCTACTCTAATGCAGGATAAGCTAACTGTTCTAATATAAATTTCCAAGGGACCAGGGAAAGAGAATACATAAAATAAAAGCCTACACTAAAGTGGTGATACACTAGAAAAGGAGGATGGGAGAGTAGTCTCCAAATGTGTGAAATACAGAGGCAAAGTGCACACTAGAAGAGGTGATGACAGTTCTCCATAATCTAGCAAAATGCATTCACAGTAATATTTCAAGCACACACAATGATAATGAATTCCTGCAAGAACATAATAAATAGACACAATATTCTCATAGAAGGATCAAAGGGGCAAGAAGAATGCAAGAAATCACAACAGGGGAAGATATATCCACAAACTGGTATTTTATTGCTTCATGATATGCACAATTCAATCTATTACAAGATAAGGGCCTGGATCACCATGCAAGGAGTCCACTACAAGGGCCTGCAACACACTAGCTTCACAAAGCAATTTTGACAGAGCTTTGTTACCCAAAAACTCTCCCTTTTACAATGAGCCCAACACTCCAATTTATAGAAAAATGAGAAGGAAAAGAGAAGGGAAAATGGAAATCCCGAAATCTATCCTTCAACCACCTGTAAGAGGCATTAAATTGAGTGGAATGGGTATACATTACTTGCAAAAGGCTCCCCATACTGTCCCATGTGCTGCAGCAGAGAAGGAATGATGACCATGCCTCTTAATTGCACTCCCAGCTACCAAATAAAACACGGTTCTGAACCCGGCCACGTTTCCTTAAAAAACTCAATCAATTTCTGATCAAATCTGGAATTTATTTATAGCTGTGCATTGGGCTTGGAACCACGATTCCAACGGTACCAATTTTGTGCGATTTCGTTGAGAAATGCAAAAGTTATGGCCTTCTGAGTGTTGGCAGCTATTTTGGGTCTGGCAGGCGTTTTCTGTCATTTGACGGGAATGAGCATTGACTGACTGGAGCCGAATATGTTTCTTTTATTTAAATATATCTACCCTCATTAAAATTAAGAAATCCAGTTTTTGTGGCGTAGAGGACGTCGTGCTCGTTCCAGAAAGTCCAATTTTATGAAAATCGGAGCTCGGAGTCAAAAGTTATGGCTGTTTGAAGTTTCCGGACCAAACGTTGACTTTTCTTCCCTGCCTTCAGACATTTCGGCTTTTTGCGTCCCACGCATCCCTTTGTCCCATTTGGTTTCGGTGCTGAAATTTCCCATTTCGGTCGAACCGGCCGGTTCGCGTACTTTTGGCCCATATGTCCCATTTGCTTTCAGACCGTCTGGGACAAATTCACCCGGTTTGGCCGGTTCACGTACTTTTGGCCCGCGCGTCCCAGACTGTTTCGGGCTGCCTTGACTCATTTCACCCGGTTCGGCCGGTTCGCGTCTTTTTGTCCCACTTGTCCCAAAGCCGACCCTCTCAGCAGTTAGCCAATTTTTCCTCTTTTCGGCCAGTTCAGATTTCCACGTCCCGCGTGTCCTTTTGTCCCAGATGTCCCAATTGCTTCCGGGGCCACCTGTGCTCATTTCGGCCGATCCGCGCCTTTTTGTCCCACTTGTCCCAAATGCTTCTAGGACTAGGACTTAGCCATTTTTCGTGATTTTTCCTGGCCCGAGCTTGTTTTTGCAAATTTTTTCATTTTCTCAGAACTTGCTCTCTTCTTGAGGGGTGAATTTTGGATAACAGTGGTCTCATAAAAAGATAAAATTTTAGATAAAAGTCATATTTATATAGCTTAAAGGAATATTTTCAAAGCTAGGGTATATTTTCATGGTGATTTCATAGATGGGAAACTAGGGCAACATATGTAGATCATATTTTTAGAGTTTCTTATATTAGGACATCCACCAATGAATTGAGATTTACTAGGTATATTATTTTAAGTAGTTTGCACACATTTCTAGGGTTGGGAGAATGGCTAAAGAGGCAAAAAAACCATATAAGAGGCTATTTCAGCTGTAAAAAGGGTGTGTTCTAGTGTTAGGGCATACACAAACCCTTTATGTGCACTAGGACATCATTTCCAACTCATCTATATTCATTTTTTATAATAGATGCCTCGTTATTTTTATCTTTCATTTCCATCTACAAAATCAATTAAAATAACCTCAAATATTGGTAAAATAAATCTTGCATGTAGATATACCAAAAAATGGTGTTTAAATGTTTTGGTCCTTCTAGGTATTGTTTCTTTGTGGCTATTTGACAAATAAAGGAAGATTTTAGACAGATATAATTTTTGTTAAGGTTTTTAAATAAAAATGATATTATTATCATAATTTTTGGTAAGGATTTGTGTGGATTTCAATATTTTCTTTATTTGTGCCCTAAGTGGATTTTATAAGATATGTTTTATGTGCCTATGGACACATACATCTCTCTCAACCAATATAACATTTTTACATTCTTCAATTGTGACGTGCACTCATTTGACCAATTATAATTTAGATTCAAAGTAATATTCCTTTTATCCAACTTCACATATAACAACTTGAAACACACTTGCACATATTATCTAGAATGTGTTCGATCTTTCTTTTTTCTTTCAAGTGGAATGCATGAATATTAGATGGATGAAAATAAAAACTTGCATTGAGTTATAATATTATAATTGAACCTTGATTTTTTGTTGTAATGTGTGATTCTCGACAAATTAAACTATTGAAACAATAATACAAAGTGGGAATATGTCCTTTCTTAACTAGAATTTATCATCCAACTATCAAGATTTTTGTGTGCCTTGAAAAGTTATAAACAATTTCCTCTTTCAATTTAACTAGATACTTTTAAACATGTAATTTTTCTTTAACAAACTTGCACCTTTTAGATTTTTTCATCCTGTAGCTGATATCTCACACATATATACTTACTAAGACTAATTATTTTTTGTCTAATCATATGCGTACTCTCCTCATGGGTATAACTTCTCAATTTTACCAATTGACCACAAATATTTCAAGGTCCATCCAAACATGCTTTATTATAATAATATTATCAAAATGTTGTTTCACAAAATATGGTAGAAAAATCTTCCATTATTGATTTTTGGTGGACATTTTGTTCTAGACTACTACAAAATTTGGTCAATATATACAATTCAATATAAAGAATGAAGAAATAATAATGCATTGAAAATTTAAACATGACACCTAAAACAACAAGTGGTCAGTGAATTATTGATTTTGACATATAAGGGTTTGAGCATTTCAAATAATATGTGACTAATGTGAATATCTAGGCATTTATTCTTAAACATAGAAAATAACTATATTTGGATCATATCCGAGAAACGTTTTGGATGTGGCTCACAGTTACAAGAACCAAATAATATTTTTACTATATCTCGTATACTTAAAAAAATGCTTATGCTCTTGTTTAAATAGTTTACAAGTTTTTATTTTAGAGCATCAAATGTACCCTTATATTTCTATGAGAGTCTACAAGAGAATTCCAAGTAGTTTGTGTTATTTATTGATTCAATGCTTTATATCTCCCAATTTCATTCATTAATGTTTTTCTATTTAGTTTCAAGGATCTTCTTGTTTGCCTAGTCAAGCATTTTCAATGTGTTTTACCACTTACTATACAATTAGCAATTACACATCATGTAACACTATTATTTTTTGTGTATTTGTTCACATCTACAATATAGTATGCATTATATAGATTTTCAACAACTTCCTCATTTTGACCATAAATTTTAAATCTCCTTGTTCCTAGGGTCATAATTATAGTTCTTGCCTTCAACAATTTCATCAGTGTTACAAATAATAGTCATCTTTGAGCATTATTTAATTTACCACAACAATTATTCCAAATTTCCATAGATTTTATAGTGAAATATTAGCGATACATTTTTTTTCAGGAATTTGTTTTAAATTTTTTTCATGAATTTCAATTAAGTGCATGAGTCTTCTACACAAAATCCATGAACATGTTCCTAGTGGTAAAATTTGTTCATTTGTTGTTTCATTATTGTTTCCTTTAGTACTATTATCTCCACTAGTTATTCCCATATTATTTTTTATTCATTACTAATTTCATCATTCGATGCTTCCATGCAATTTTAAAAATTAAAAATTTGATTCTTAGGTAAAGATTCAACATCGTTATTCACACAAACATCATCATTGATTCCACCATCATTATTCACTTCATCATAAATACTAATTTCAATACCATTATTCACTTCATCCTCATGATTTATTTGGTCATGTCATTATTCACTATGCCATCATTATTCATTTCATCGTTGTAAACAACATTTAGTGCATCGGGGTTAGTATATGTACCTTACCCTCTAGGAAGTCTTAACATTTGGTCCATTTTTCTTATTCTCATCATGTTAAATTAATCCAATAGTTTTTTCTTCATCTTTTTCCTAATTGTGGGACTTTTTTATCACCCGCGATGAGTAAAATATAGTTATTAGGGGTGGGGAAAACTTCAAACTAATAAAAAAAGACAAGGAATCTTTATAATGATTGAGAACATGAAAATGATGGGATATTATTCTCGCAAAATATTGAATAATGAAGTTGGATGGTGTGTGATATAATATTTAAAATAACACATACACATTATATAGTTTAATATTTATAGATCCTAAACGTTATTACCCATATGCATTTGATGATTAGATCTATACCAATGCCTCAAGTCTCAAATAGGGATTGGATTCCCAATCCTAAGGAATGCACCTATAAAATAGTTATTCTACCATGATAATTATGTTTAAAAAAAACTCCTATTTCTAAATAAATGTGTATTTAAATATATTGACTAGGATTTTATATCAATATTATTTTCACCACCTTTATTTTTTCATTTGATTGTGTATGAATCACAAATTTATGGTAAAATTTCCCCCAAAGTTTGTCAAAAATGATAAAAAAAAATATTGGTGTCCCAATTAGGCACAATACTATGTGGTAACCCATGTAGCTTTACCCTCCTTTTGAAGAAAATATTTTCAATATTAATTGTATCACTTATCTCACTGTCATATTCAAAACATTTTCCACCATAACATAGATGAAATTAAATCCTCATTGTGTCATAGGTTAGCCTAAGATAAAATCCATGCCTACATCCTCCACTGGCCTCTCTAGAATAGCAAAAGTTTTGTACAACCCTACATTTTTCAATCTTCCTTTAGCTAACTTTTATATACTCTATAGTATTGCAAATAAATTGCACATCCATGCTCATTTGTGTAAAAACATCTCTCCACTAGTTGTGCAAGAGTCTTATCCACTCTAACACTTCTTACTAATTTCCATTGTGTGTTTCTTTCATCATATTCCCCCAAATTGATCCTTTATGGATCGACAACTATTTATCTTTCAATAAGATTCCTTCCCACAAAAATTACTCCAGCCAAGATATTTTGTTGTCACTTATTTGTTCTATACACGCCTCCCATGCCTCTTTAAAATATTATTCTTTTGTGCATAGCTATGTTTAGACCTAAAACCCAAAATCCCTACTCACATTATTTCAAAAAAATCTTAAGTCTAGTCAATGCATTAAAAACTTATTGGATTTACCATACCTATTTTATAGTATTATTATATATCCTTATAGGTAATCCAACCACTTCATATACCTCTGATTCAACCTTCCTTGATTTTTTATGAATTATAGTGTTTAATGCTCAACGCAAAAAACAAGTTCTTCTAGAAATAGATAATGACTCCACTTCATGTGTGGCTACAAGATTGGATAGAAATTTTGATGATGCACATTATACTTCCTATTTCTGGCATTCAACTTCTCACTAGAATGTTTTCCTAGTGTACTCTTGTTATTCAACATTATTGTAATTTTTATGTCATTAACATCACAAGACACTAGGAACACCTTTCTAAAACTGGTAAATTTTTATACCAGCTACTCAATTAAATTATTATTCAACTGTTAGAAATTTGTCTACATATCTAGGATTGAGACAACATCCACTGCATCTCCTCTCATGGCCTTCTGATAGGCACACATGTTTCATTTCAGTTCTTGATGAACTTAGAATAGAATTTTCCAAGCCATGAAATATTTGTGCCTAAAATCTATTCCAAGGTTTCTTCCACTCAAATATAACTTGCACCTTCTCAAGATCCATCTTCACAACTTCATGATCAATCATGAAACCCATATACACAAGATTTTCTTTCATTAACATGTAATTATTTAAATTGATTAACAAATCATCTTCCGTACCTATTTTTTTTCTAATGTGCATGAAACAATCTTCCCATTTCATATTAAATAGTAGGATATCATCAAGGTATAAAATCACAAGCTTTCCTAGAAATGGCCAAAGGATTTCATTCATTAACCCCATTAAAATTCTTCTTAGATTTGTCAACCTAAATGACATCACAAACCATTCATACAATCCTTACTATGACTTGAACATAATTTTTGGTTCATCCCCTTCCCTTATGTAAATCTGATGATATCCACTTTTTAAATAAATCTTTTTGAATTATATGTGGGTCCAATAAATAAATCCATAAGGTCATCCATGCTTGGAAATGGAAATCTATACTTAATTTTGATCTTATTGATTGATCTCAAATCTATGCAAATGATTATTTCTCCATCCTTCTTTTCCACTATAATTATAGGGACCATATAGGCGCTATATTTTCCATATGAATACCGTATGCAATAACTCAAGATTGAACGTGTTTTATGTACATATGTATCATCTTGTGACATCATCTTGTAGGAAACATTTTTTGGAATTTTTTTCTCTCATGGGTGGTAACCCCATCATAGATAATCCAATACTACCTCCATGAATTTCTCCAACATACCATTCACCTCATGTAGAAGTGAATCAACCCTTTCTCCAATGGTTCCCTAGTTTTCACTATGCATAGGTTCCAACATTAGTGTAAAATATACATCATTAAGTTTTACCTCACTTACGAACTACTTTCCTAACATCATCAAAACCATACAACATTTTTCTACCTCTCTACTTTGTTCCTTTAAAATATAAATAATGTACTCCCTTCTATATTTCTATACATTGTAAGTGTTTATGTAACCATCACGTGTCACCTTTTGATAACATTTCCATGCCCTCATGAGAAAAATATGGAAAACATCCATGAGAAGTTTTTATGCATAATCACAACACCCCTAATTGTTTACAACTCGATAGATTGAAACTATCAGCGTGATTGCATAAGATGGAGCTTTTCCCAAGGTGTGGGACTTCGTGACCAGGAAAGCTCTCTAGATGAAGGTTGGCTTCCTGTCCTATCCTAGTGACAACTACTCCAAATTGCATAGAGTTGCAAATCTAACCCTAATATAATATTTCCAAGGAGACAGAGATAGAGAAAATGTATGAGAATAAAACCTACTCTAAGGGAAGGTGATGCATTAAGAAGAATTTTAAACAACCCGCATAATAAAAAAAACACTACTATAACCTTGTAATGAAAACAAAAACAATACATAATAACCTTGCATGCAATGAAAGATTAGAAAGTTGCAATATAACACATAATATGGTTTGAAACATCCACATATCTGATTTTATTGCTCTCAAAGTTGATACAATACATCACATTTAGGGCCAAAGTCATAGATTTTGCAGTGTAATTTTCAATAGGGAGGTTTGAAATCTCCACAAATATTTTACAAATAAGAAAGAAGGGAGGGGCATATACAAGTTTCAAACCTTTTGATATGATCCCTTCCTTACAATATATAGGAATAATGAGAGAAAAGGAAAGAGAAGGAATTCAAAATATTGCTTCAACTACCCAAAAATGCATTAAAATAACCTACAACAATGATGGATGCAACTGCAAAATCCATACTTTCTTATACTTTACCTTGTTGGAGAAGAAAGGAAACCCATACCTCATCATTTGGGTAGGTGAGAAACCTGGAAACACCCTCTAAAATGGTGGATTGTATTTCTTCATTTTTAAATACTTAGCCTTACTAAAAATAAGAAAACTTTCAAAAAAGTTTGATTTTGGTCAAATTCGAGCTTCTAGTCAAAAGTTATGGCCATATGAAGATGAGGGTGCCATATTGTAATAAATGTGAGTGCTTGGCAATATTTTTTTAGACTCTGAGCTTGCATTGCAGCCTCTGAAATCTGAAATTTTGGGCTTTCAGGATTTGGGACTTTGGGTTACTATTCATCACTCAAGTTTGATGGAGAGTTCCGAAATGCCAAACCTCTGAAGTCTAAAATTCAGACTTCAAAGTTTGGACTCTGAAACCATGTCATGTGAAATTGTTCATCGCTCCATCAAAAATTTCTAAAATTTTGAAACTCTGAAGTCTGAAATTTGAACTTCAGGTTTCATACCTTTTCCTTTTCAGGGTTTCAGGTTTCGGGGGTTCGGGTTTTGGAGGTTTCGGTATTTTGGGAGTTCGGGTTTCAGGATTTCAGGGGTTTTGGGTTTTAGGATTTCGAGATTTTTTGGGTTTCACAATTTTTCACTTGGGCGTACCTTCGAATGCACTTACCTCCAAAGTCCAAATTTCAAACTTTGTAGCTTCTTCATTTCCTGAACTCCTCTGCAATGTGTATGGCCTGCCTAAACTGTTAGGCCAATCTCGAAATGTGATCTCCCTTGGCCAAATTGATCCCTCATTTTTTCTCTGTGCAAGGTTATGTTTGTCCAATTTCACCTGAGGGGAAAAATTGGATAACAAGAAGTATATAACACATGACTTTTTATTCATACCTCTCTATCTAGAAATTAACTAAACTCTATTCAATCAAAAGGATTTTGTACCCTTTTTATAACCACAAAACTTTGTATCGATAAGGATGAAAATCCTCTTGAACTCTAACTTTTCCAACATCTCCTATGCTACCAGATTTTAAGTTCTTACACTATCCACTTTAACAATATAAACCTTCCCCCTCAACTTATTTGAATCCCTAAACATATTATTGCTTTAGTTTTTCCAACCTCTTCCTTCATTGGCTTCAAAAAATTACACATAATCACCATTGATTTTATCATATATGGTTTTTATCCATAACCTGTCAATATGTCACTTTATTCTTATTTTGAATAAGGTCACTTACATTACCACGTCTCTTTCCAACATCATTTTATATATGTGGAAACTAAAAATCTCTATTACCCAACTCTCTATAACTAAAACATGTATTTTTGGATCCACAACCAACTCCATGTCAAAAAATCATCCTCCTTGAGAATAATTTATTGTTATTCTTTATGTGTCTTAATCGTGTGGTAAAGTGTCATCTTTACCTCTTGTTTAGAGCTCCCTCTAGTACCACATTATCCATGGAGTTGTGTAAATTTTTCCTTTCTCCTTATTGTGTAATAATAAGACTTTTACATGGATCACACCTATATCATTGGAAACACATGTTGAATCAAGATACACAACTTATTTATGTAATGTGATACTCCATAATGGCGAGTGTGTAAAAATCCTCACTTTAATCTTTCAAAATGATCTCCCTTTATCATATATTTTAAAACCTCTTGAATAAATTGATTTGATAATCTCCAAGAAATAAATTCACATTCATATTCACTATTTATCTCTCCCTAGTATTGATATTCCATTTACCTCTATGGACTCATAAACATATTGGATATCGTTTCTATCATAGATCACATGACATGCTCCAATTTGGTGTATGAGTTCCTTAACCATTTTTAACTATTTGGGCCTATCTAAAATACTTGATATAAATCATTGAGTAATGTTATCCTATAATGAGGATACCCATTCCATAGACCACACCTTTAAAAATAAGCCTGAGGTACCCCACTTTATGCTAACTACCCATTCTATCAGGTTGACAGATAGAAGCCTAGGTACATCTAATCCTGGCAATATGGGGGTAGATTCTGGCACACTAATTTGATCTAGTAGAAATTAACTGGGTTGTGCTCTGCTGGGTCCACATGTGCTTCCACATTATGATGTATAATCTTCAATAAAGGAAATGACACCTTTGAGGTGAATCCTCAAAGAAGAATATTTGACCAGAAAATTGATCAAGATCCTCATTAAGTCAAAAATTCATCTATTGCACCTTGGTCTATTCTACAGGAGATCGAAGATATGTTTCTTCTACAGGCTCATCTATCGGTGCACTATCATAGACATAAAATGGAATCTATGTCATTCTACACAATTATTCAATAAAAAATTCCTAGTTAGAGATATGTGTATGGATGTTTTTCTAATAATGTGCTTACAGTGTGAGAAAATCACCAAGTTATTTAATGTGCATCATCAGGAGCATATGTGCTCATCCATGTGAATTCTCAAAGATGTATGCAAACATTTTTCTGACCAACATAGAGAAGAAGTGGATTCATCTTGCCTAGCTTTCACATCAATGCCATCCAAACTGTGCGAGATGTTAATGGTGCTACGGGTCCTACCTGGTCTTTACATGATGCAACGATTTAAATCCTTAAAAAATCCTTCCATTTGGGCTAGAAATCCATGAAAATTGAGTACAAGGTTTTCGAATCGAAAGATACTAAATAGAAAATGGTTCCTAATTCCAAAAATTGTCATTATCTAAATAAGGATTAACATGAGCTATTTTCAATATAGAACAATCATGAATTATATACAGTGAAAATTATCATAAGATATTCATGGATTCATAAAGAGTGACCGTGTGAATTACTCATTTCATGATTGAATGCGAACACCAATTTTGGATACTCAGACTAGATATAAAAAATGGGAACAGTAGATCTGATATCACTAGCTAAAAATACTGATCCTTTGAGATTGATTTGGATTGATTATATGCAAGTGGAGTACATCAAATTCAAGAAAATGCATCAATGATTATCATCTTTACCAAAACATGCTCCTCCATCAAGGTAGGTGTTAAATCAGCTAGAATAGCGACATAAAGGAATTCAAACAATGTTGTGATTAGGCGCATGAAGTGATTTGGTGATGAGTCCCTAGACTAGGAAAAAAAATAGACTTCCAGCAAAAAATCAAAATGATCTTATGCACATCCATGTCAAAAACCATAAATAGAATCAAGTTAAGGAATGAAAAAGGAATATTTTTAGTTACAAGATATTTTCCCGAAATGGAGTTCATTTTCCGCACCTTTTGGGATGATTCACTGATGTTTTTAGGGGGGGGAATCAAGGGAATTTTACAGAAAATTTTTGTATAAATATGAGGATTTTTCCTCATGAAATGGGGGTTCATTTTTCTGTTTGAAAAAGTTAAAATAAAATAATGTAACACTACATATTTCCCCTTGTGAAATACATATGAATTTCTGGTCCTCAAGTTTTTGTGTCAAGGTGGTTACACTGTAAAACCATTAGAAAAGACTGAGAGCATTTGATTTATATTCCCATGTCAAGAGATTAAAGATCTAAATGAAATATACTTGCTTATGAGTGTAATTTCTGTGTTCTGGGTCCTGTAAGTTGGATTTTAATTAACAAGTTATAGTTTTTTCACCACAATTTTATGTTTATTGCTTCTCTGTGTAATACATTGGATCAATCCTTAGTGGTCATGTTTTAGTCATTACATCCATATTTTGTTGTAAGCATTTACTCTACAATATTGGACAATGATTTTAAAATCTCTTATTCACTAGCTCATTTTAAAATCCTTATTATAATGTTGAGTGTTTGTTGTTAGCCTTTGAGTGTATCTTAGGTGTATGAGAGTGGAAGTAACAAACACTTTATTAGAATGCTACACAAGCTTTTGTGTCAAGTATTTTAGAGATTGTGTTGAATATTTGCATCCATTGGGTATCAATGAATGCAAATATTTTATTGGAGAAACTATTAATACTTAATTAGGATTTCTTTACTTTACAGAAAAATATATCTTTTTTATTATGGGTAAATAGTTTTGAAGGGAATATACCCTGTATACAGAAGGCTCAAAAGCCAGATAACCAAAGAGGTAAAAACAGCCCAAAAAGGAGCAAAATGTCCAACATCAGAGGGCTCAATAGCCAGATAAGACAAAATAGTAATAAAACAAGATTAAAATGTACAGTGATCCGAACAAAAGTAGTAGAGACAAAAAGTGAACAAGAGATAACCATCACTGGACATCTCAGCCAAAAGACAACACAAAAACCGCCAGTCAACAACAACTTTGCAGCTAGTAAATAGCAACATAAATCCGCATCACTTGATAGCCCGGTCAATCTTGGCTTTCATCGTTTGAAGTGAGAAAAATAATGCAATGGCGGTGGCCTGGGAAGGGTCTTTCAAATCCGCCTGAGCAATTGCAATATCTCTTTTCTCCTTGGATCTCCAAATGTCCTCAGTAATACCGCTGAGACTGAAAATACTATGAACATGTTGTTCAATGAAATTATAGATAATTTTAAGGGCAGAGAGGATATAGTCATTATGTCCTTTTGCATTTCAAAGTCTACCATCTAGAGATTGGAGCTTCTTGGAAATTTCAGTAGTGATATCCTCCTCTTCATCATTTTGCATGTTTCCTTTTTCCCTTAGCTTTATCCATTTATCTAATAACACTCTTAAGTTCTTGAATTTCCTTTTCCATCTTACCCAATCTGACCAACAAATCCTCATCCTTAGGCTCCTCCACTGGATTACCCATTTGCAGCAGATTCTCGGCAAGCTCCAGGTCTTTATGACTTCTAAGAACCCTCCTGAGAAGTAGGGACCTTTGTTTTCATCTTCTTCCTTTTCTTGCTAGTTAAAGAAATGTCAAGCTTCCTATCAGGAAGGCGAAGAATGGAGGAAGGGGGTTAGGGGGATGAATGAAGGCTGAGGGAAGAGCAGAATCTCAATGGGGACTGGTTGAGCATTAGCGGTGAATAAGCAGTATTAACCCTTGATGCAGGGGAACCGCCCTAGTGTGATTTTGAACTTCCAGAACTGATTTCTCCAAAGATTTCAACAAGTACTGAGGGAAGTTAATGATGATGTCTTTAAAAAAATGGTTAAGAAAGATCAAATGATTTTGGGGAATAGTGAAAAAATGCCCTTCTAAAGTAACATACCTCACTACCATCCTTACGATTTCAGCAAATGGCTCAGGAACAGAGGCAAGCTTGATGCTAGCAGTCACAAATTCAAGATTTTCCCCCTCATCAAGAAACTTCTTAGCTTCAACATCCCTGTCCACCCACTTGTTAAAGAATTTGGTGCCATCTAGACTAAGCCCGGTGACTTGGGCAATAATTTCCTCTGATATCTCAACCTCGATGTTTTTGTACTTAACCACGCATTCCTCCATCCTTGAGCAAATTTAATAGAGAGATCCTGATCAAAGCCTTGAATTTTTTCAATAAAGTTCGCTAGACCCCCTTTTTGAAGGTAGTTCCAAAGAACTATATCATCTTTCCAAGTTGGATTATGGGTGGTCTCAGTCTTGCAAGGTGGTCCCCCCATTTTTCCCGTGGCTCTGCCCGCAACGGTAAAAAATTGAAAACTATGCAAATCAACCTCAATTCTGTCTTTGGAATCTATGTTAGTTACATACATAACATCATTATTATTTTTACAAGCAATGAACAAGCCATATTACACATTTTTTCTACTAAACTATAGACATAATTATGACCCTTTTGCATTCTTGACATCCTTAAATCAAAATTCGTATTCAAGTTCTCACACGGTCTTTTAGGTAGTGAAAATGATAGGTATAATATCTATTAATTTTTCTCCTTTTCCAACAAGTAAATTTTTCATCCCTCTATATAATTATACACATTTGTATCCATACATGGTTAAAAATAGTTATAGCTAAATTTCATAAATACCAAAATGACTAGATAAACCTCTTATATGTTTGTCTAAGTTAGGTGTTGATGTATATATCCTTTTGGTGTGCACAACTGCATGCCTTTTACAAAACCTTCATATAAGAGGTAATCTAATTAAAATTTGTTATAAATACTCAATTTTTTTGTGCATGTTCAACTTGCTTCTTAAAATATTCATCTTTTGTGTAATTATTTTTATGCAATCAAATCCCATGACTTCCATATGTATGTCATGCAATATTATATATCATATACTAGAATGCACATATAACTCCATTTGATTTTACGTATTTACATTTAAATGAAAATAAGTAATTTTAAATGAAGTCAACCCATTTCGTGTGTTTTAATTCAAATTAACTTGAACTCTTCATGCATCTTCCTTCATCTATTGGCACTAGTCCATAGGCATCATCAAATATGTCTTCAATAGTAGTTATTAATGCAAAAAAAGGTGTTTATATTGATAAGGGAGAAATTTTCATACACATTTTACACTTTCACTTCCAAAAAATTTAATCTACTTGGTCTTCAACTTGTACAAGGAGGTTGGATTACATCATATAAATACAATTAAAATGCAATTATTAGTTTTGAATAGGTGTCTGCCACACATACATACCTTACATAAACTTTCAAATATCTTCTTACACATATGATGAGCAGGGGAATGTTCCTCAACTCCCTTTCCTTATGTTTCATCTACAAATATTCCAATTTGACCTCTTCACACTCTAGTTTGTAACGATCATTCTTTTTTTTCTTCTTCTTTTGCAAGGTCTCCTTTGTCTTCTAGTCAACAAGGACTCGATTAAAAGTGATGTGAGCATAAAAATAGTTTATATAAACCTTCATCTTTCTCTCTAACTTCTTGACATGCTTCATACCTCTCTATTTGATATTCAAACCTTCATTATTGCTTTTATGAATAAGTAGGCCTAAGGTATTCAAAAACCAGTCTGTAATATGGATACATGAATTCACCTTAGGATTAAACACGTGAAATGAAAGATGGAAGGATGAATATGAAAAATTCTCACAACATCACCAAGAGCATGAATATTTTTAGGTCATAGATAAGATATTCCATCTCAACTCATCTTCTTCACAAGATTTTCACTCTCATGGTATCTTCAAAACCATAAATACAAGATTGATATACTACAACTAATGCAACACTTTCAAAGTTTCTTAATTCTTGGAACATGTGATATATGACCTCTAGATATCCTTAAAGGAATTTAATAAGTTCTACTAAACTCATTTTTATAATGGCACATATATTTGGAGAAGTACCTTAAGGGGTTGTACACTCAGAAAAAAAGGTCTTCAGATGTTGAGCAAGATCACACATTAAAGGACTTGTTCATGGATTCAAATAAATATTTACGTAAATGTTTTTTCCATAGAAAAATCATAAAACCCATACATTGCATCATTTGAGATTATATAGATTGAACATGCTTGTTTTTCAAGAACTAATCAGATTGGGTTTCAAGTTCCAAGACCTAATATTGGCTAAAAGAGATTCTATCACACCAAACAATCCTTTCATGTCAAACTATTTCATGAAAATTTCAAAAAGGACCTCTATTTCATCTTCAAATACTTTTTTTCATAGGTTGTATGGATAAAATCATGTTTGCATGTTTTATTAGACCTTTTTGACTTTCCTAAAAGAACTTTTTGGAGCATTAAGACCAATTCACAAAATCACTTGACTACAAAAAGATGTGGACTCAAGCATGTCATATAGGACTTTTATACACTACCCATGACCATATTTCACTTAAAAACCATGCATTTTCATGAAGACCTCCTCAAACCTACATGATTGGTTTTGGCTTGTTTGGATTTTAGTGGTAGAGTAATTTGATCGATATGGTTAACAAAAAATATGCAAGGAACTTTCATGATTCACCTCATGGACACTTAGACCATCTCATGATATTTATCCCAAACTTGATATTACACCATGAAGCCTTCTATGTTTGAATTTACTATCAAATTATTTCAAAACAAGGGTGAAACAAGCCATCAATGTAAAAATTTACTAGGAGTCCTTTACAAGCCCAGATGACCACTTTGGTATTTCCATGAAATTTGAGGACCAAATACTTCATATTTTTCCTATCACTTTAGAATGAGGGTTTTGGGAGGGTTTAGAAGAAATTGACCTCTTAAATTTTATTCATAAATGAAAGGATCTCATATTTCCCCATTCAAACTCTAAAATTCTCTTGAATCCATTCCCCAATTTTGATGAGATAGCTAGGTCATCATGAATATATTTTACATACCAATGAACACTTCAAAGGTTACTTACAAGTTGGGAATGAGTATATTGCAAGCTCAATGGATACAAATACCTCTTAACATGAAAAATATTCTTCATATTTGCCTAAACATTTGTCCACATTACTAGGGAAACCTTATGTATATGTCCCAAGTTTTTTTTTATCATAAATAGGTCTATATGATCTTGAGAAACATCATTTGACTATGTTTATCTGGCTTATTCTTAAGAATAGTTATGAAAGATACCTCAACCATGCCCCTAAAGAGATAATAAATGACATTTTCACCTTTCATACTCTTTCTAAAATGTCTTTACACATTCCTCTTTCTTGGTTTGACCTACCATAGCTGGTTTTACTTTATACACCCATCCAAGCTTACACTAGGTCCTTGAATTATGCCTAATTGAGAAATTTTACACCAGGAATCATAAGAATTGACCTATTTTTCATAATTTAATCCCTTACACACCATTTAATTAACCATTAAAACATTTAGAACACATGTGAAGTGCACATCAAGAACCTACATGCATCTATTTTCTTGCTCAAGCACTAATAAGGTACTTAGGCCTTATAAATTCACCATGAATTCTCAAGAAAGCACACCAAGACTCTCCAATCATGTCATTTTAGGTTTGAATAGGTTTGAAGAAGAAATTACAAATCAAACTTCATGCCCCTAAATGATTGACACCTCATCACTCACTATTTACCATCAATGCATCATGACATCAATGACAAAATCAATGAGAAAAGGCTTAACAATCTCGCCCTTTGTCATTAATGGAAACAAACACCATAAAATTTGATAGAAAAAATTCATATCAACACCTTCCAAGATATATTTTCTTTTTTCTAAGGACATTCTCCCCCCTTTGACAAAGGTTCCTTTAGCAGATGACATGTATACAACATCAACAAGTCATAGGCTTACCTCTATAAGCTCCCCCATATATTAGGCCTACTTTATTATTATTCATGGCATGAGATGATGCAATAAATTCTTCACAAATCAGACTAAATTATCCTCCTAAACATATTATCCTCAAACTCATACTTTTCACTTTTTGCACATATCTCCTTTTGATCTTTTGAACTCATACCTTGATTTAGTGAACTAGCTCCCCCTGTCTTGATACTTATTTCAGCTTCCTAAATCATATTTGGAATTTTATGTTCTCCACCTTCATGAATTGAGTTTTTTATTAGATTCTAGGGACATGTATTACCCCTAATTTTTGTCTTATATGCTAAAAATATGCTTTTGGTAGAGGGTTTTTCATGATATTTGTTATCTCCTCCTTGGTTGATATGTGTTCTAGCTTGATCATCTTTTCACTCACTTATTACCTCAAAAAATGATAATTCCTTGGGATATGCCTTGTATTAGAGTGTAATACAAGGTTTTTGGACACACTTATAGAATTTTTGTTATCACAATAGAAAGGGATAGGACCATCATTTTCAACTTTGTAGTCTTCTAGAGTATTCTTCATCCATAACACTTGAGCACAACATAAGGCAGTTGCCACATACTTAGCTTCACATGTGGATAGGGATACAAGAGATTTATTTTTACTTAGCCAAGACAAAAAGTAATCACATACAAATAATACTCCTCCACTTATGTTCTTCTTGTCATCAATGCTACCTATCCAATCTACATTTTTGAATAATTTTATCTCAAACTCATTGATTTTTGGATACCAAAGCCCATATTCCATGGTCCCCATGAGATATATGAAGATTATTTTGACACATTAAAGGTGATTTTCCTTAGGACATTCTTAAAATCTTCCAACTAGACCAACTGCTTGTATGATATCAGGCCTAGATGAAGTTAAATACAATTGGTTTTCTATCATGGATATGTATGTAGTCTGATTTAATCTTGGCGAGTTATCTTATTTCCATATCTTACATCCTACAACTATTGGAGTAATTATTGGCCTGGAATCCTCCATCTGAAACTTCTTGAGCATCTCTTTTTTGTATTTGGTTTTTGATATAAAGATACCCTCTTTGGATTGAATGATTTGCAGTCCTGGGAAGAATTAAAGTTCTCCAAGCATTGATATTTCAAACTCCTTCATGACCTATACAAATCCATGTGTCATGGTATCACTATATCCTCTAAATATTATGTCATCAACATAGATAAGAACAAGTAATGGATGACCTTATTCCTTGATGTATAAGTTGTTGTCAGTTACTCCTTTCATAAATCCTTGGTCAATTAAGTACATGTCCAATCTATTGTACCAAGCCCCACGGGCTTGTTTAAGACTATATAAAGATTTCCTTAATCTACATACATAGTTATCTTCCTCTATGAGTGAAAATCCATTAGGTTGTTCAATTTATACTTCTTCATTTAGGTTCCCATTCAAGAATCCTAACTTGAATTCCATTTGGTATACATTGAATCCTTTGTATGTTGTATATGCCAAGAAGAGTTTAATGGCCTCCATTATATCCACAAGTGAAATTTTTTCCTAAAAATACACTCCTTCAACTTGAGCATATCCTTTGAAAACAAGTCTTTCCTTATTCCTTGTGACTTCACCTTTTTCATTGAGATTATTTCTAAATACCCACTTAGTTCTAATGATGTTCTTGTTTTCGAGCCTAGGGACAAGTTCCCAACTCTCATTTTTCTCTTTTTGTTCTAATTATTTATTCATTTCATCAATCAAATTTTGGTATTTTTCGGATTCCAAAAAATTATTTGGTTTAATATTGTACCAGATGGAAATGTTCTCTTGATCTTGAACACTCTTCAATCTTCTTATTATTTCTATATCAACTTCCTTGTTACCTATTATCTCATTTGGAGGGTGATCTCTCTTGACCTGTCTTGAGGGAGATTTTGTATATGTTCTTTCTTCATTTTCATCTTATTCTTCTTTATTATCCTTTGCAACTTCATCATCATCCTAAACTTATATACACTGGGAAGTATCCTTAGGATGAGATTTGGTCTTAATTGGATGTGTCTCACCAACTGTGACATTTGTGCTTTCTACTATCTTTTGTTTGATTTTATTGTAGCATTTATATGATAAAATTACTTAATAATATCCCAAGAATATGCCTTCATAAAACATTGAGTCAAACTTTTCAAGGTTTTCTTCATCCATTTTGATAAATCATTTATTTCTAAACACTCTTAGGTTCCTAACACTTGCAAGTATTCCTCTCCAAAGATCATAAGGAGTATTATTTATTTTATCCTGATTTGGGCTCTATGCAAGATATAAAATATTATTTTGACTCTCTCCCTCCAATAACCATCTGACAACTTTAACTCATTCAACATGGTTCTTTCCATTTCTCACACAATCATATTATTTCTCTTCATAACCCCATTTTTATGAGGTGTTCTTGCTACTTATTATTGCCTTATTATCCCATGAATTTCAAAAAAATCGTCAAAATCATTTGACCAAAATTCACCTCCTCTATCAAATCTCAAGCTCTTAATATTTGATAACTTCTCATTCTCTACTAGATCTTTGAATTTCTTGAACCTTTCTAGTGCTTCTGATTTCTCTTTAAGGAATGCAACCCAGTTCATTCTTATGAAGTCATCAAAAAATAAACATGAAGCATCTCTCTCCTTGAATAATTTTAGTCCTTGTAGGTCCAACAAGATCAGTATGAATCAATTCTAGAGATATATTTGTAGATTAATATTTGGATTTGAATCTTCTTCAGGTTTATTTACCATGTAGACATGTTTTTGCAAACTGTATCAGCAGGTTTAGTAATCTTGGGCATGTTTCTCACACATCCCTTGAAGCTAATTATAACAAGATTTTCATAATTAAGGTGTCCTAATCTCATGTTCCAAAGCCAAATCTCATCCAAATTTATTATAAATTATTTCTCCTTGTTTATTTCTTTCAAGACATACATGTTGTTCTTAGTCCTTTTACCCTTGCCAATTATTTTTCCTAATTTGTTCTTCCTTATATCACATCCCCTGTCATGAAACATCAATGTATAAAATTTCTTGCACATCTAAGTCACACATAATATGTTGTGTTTATGACCTTCTACATACAAAAAATTCTTAGTGACTATCTCTCCATTGTTACTACTCAGTGTGCCCTTTTCTACAATCCTAGCTGATGTGTTATGATCAAATCTTACTATTCCTGATGCATTGTCTTCTAATAAGATGAATTTTCCCTTGTTCCCAATCATATGAATTGAGCATACAATATCTATGTATAATTCCATGTATTTACTTTGAGTATGAAAGGAATTTTTATCTATTAGGCTTTGTTCCTTCTTACTTGTAGTATATGTTTTTCTATATACACATTTTTGTCATGCTTTGGAACTATCTGATAGAAAACATTTTCTATGTGACCAAGATTTTGATAGTTATAGGACCTCATTTCATTGTTTCTTCTCATGTGATATGAGTTAAGGTGCCTTTCATGACCTTTTTCATGTCTCCTACATCTTGAAGCTTTATTTCCAAACATATTGCAAGAGAGACAATAACCATAAAAATAATTAGTGTACCTTATTGCATGAGATTGCTTCTTGATTGGCTTGACTTGTATTGATAGTATCCTTCCTTGATTGAGGTGGTTCTTGAATGATCTTTTCATCCTTCTTGTTGGTTTTATCATAACCCTTGTGATCTTCCTTGAACCCCATACCAGTCTTATCGTTTGAATACCTCTGACTATTTAGAAACTCGTCTATATCACTTAAACTCTTATCAAATCTTTTATGTCTTTAGTTTTGGTTCAGGTTTGATCTAATTCATTTATTAGGAGATCCATCTATGTTTTGAGTTTTATATGTTCTTCCTCCTTATCTTTGAAAGATATTGTAATCAACTCTAGTTGTGCTTCAAGTTCCTTGATTTCTTCTTCATGATTTTTTTCCTTCTTACTTAGTATTTTCTCATGAAGGATGATTTCATCTTCATAATCCTTCACCATTGAATTCATTTTTTTTTATTTCTCCTTTAGAGCTTAAATTCTTCAAGGGAACTGATTAGTTCAACTTCAATATTTACTTTAGCATCCTCCTTTGAACTGTCTTCTTCAATATGATCCTTACTAGTTGATTTGTTTCCAAAAATTGTCTCTATATCCATGAATAGAGTCTCAACCTGAGTATCTTTGTCTTCACTTTCAGTCTTGTTGGAGTCACTTGATCCAGATGAACTTGTTTCCTCCTTGGTATCAAAATCCTTTTTTTTTTTAAATGCCTTTTCTTACCTTCATTTTTCTTGAATTTCTTCTTGTGCTTATGAGAAGTATTTCCTTCTTCATCATGCTCATTTTGATCTTACTTGTTCTTGTCAAGACATTTAGATGAAAAATGACCTACTTGTCCACAGTTAAATAACTTAAAAGGTAGATTTACCTTGTATTTTCTTAATCCCCTTTTTAGTCTCCAAAAAAACATAGCTTTAATATTCTCATGATCCTCCTCCATATCATATTTCACTTTTATTTTATTTTTTTGGGCTTCCTTGTTAGCTTTGAATGTTACTTTTTTATTGACTGGTTTTATTAATTTTATTCTCATTTCATACTTAGTTAAAATTCCATGAAGTTCATCCATATTTATATTGGTCAATTCTTTTTATTCTTCCACAGCTAAGAACTTAGAGTCATACCTAGGTGTTAAGGATCCTAACACCTTTTGAACAACCAATGTTTCTTCCATCTTTTCCCCTAATCATTTGATGAGATTAATCAATTCATCAACTCTTTGTAAGTAGAATGCAATAATTTCATCTTCTTTCATTTTTAGGCTCTCAAATTGACTACGTTAGGTATGTAACTCGGTTTGATTAACCTTGTTATCTCTTTCATAGATGGTCTTTAGTTTTTCCCAAATTTCTTTGGTTGTAGTACAATCCATAAATTTCACAATTTATTTTTCTTACATTCCACATAAGATTGCATTCATTGCCTTTGATTTATTCACACTACTTATCTTTCATGTTTCATTAGCTGGAGGTGTGGCTAGAATGGTGTAACCATCAACTATGGATTGCAGTATATCAAATTCTAGAGACATGAGAGAGGTCTTCATCCTAACACTCTAAAAATCATAATTGGATCCATTAAAGAGAGGTTCCTTGAAGGTAGAGAAGCCACTTTGAGCTTGATTTTTTTTGTTGTTTGTGCTTTTTGGATCACCTTCAAGTTGTTAAGCTTGTTCCAAAAGTAACTTTCTCTAATACCAATTGTTGGAAAACACAGTACTAAGAGGGGAGGGGTGAATCAGTGCTTCTTTAAATTTTGTATAACAATTCAATTAATTCACTTTGTCACGAAAAAAATAACAATCATAATCAATCAACAAAAGAACACATAAGAAGGAAAAATTTAATGAGGGAAACTCTTGAAGGGAGAAAAACCCACTAAAACCAATTCACTATGATGGATAATTATTCCAATGAAAGATTACAAAGATTTCAAATTGTTGAGCACCAGCTCCAAAATCAGATCAAGCACCTACTTGACAATTTTTCCAAGATACAACTTGCATGGAAGCACCCACTCCTAAATTTTCTAAGCACTTAGGCTTTAAAAAAAATTGATCACTTTCACTTAACCTAGTTTCTTAAACAACAAATTTGTGATAACTAAATCATCTCATATAATAGCATGCTCACTCTACATGCATCTTCATTCATCTATTTGCAGTAGTCCTCATACATCATCATCTCTATCTTCAACAGCTATACTTCATGTACAAAAGGTGTTTATATATTCAAGAGTACATTATCTTACACCTCTTATACTTCCACTTTCTAAAACCCTTCACCTGCTTTGTCTTCAACTCATACAAGGAGGTAGATGACATCATACAAAATTGTCATTATGCAATCATTACATCTAAAATAGTGTCATTTTCATGCATAATCATTACATGACCTTTCAAGGTGCTCCTAATCCATATGATGAGAAAGGGAACACTTATGAACTCCCTAACCTTTTGTTTCACCTACAAACATTCCATTATAACCTCTACACACCTTGATTTGTAATAGTCATTCTTGTTTTTCTTCTTCTTTGGCAAGGATTCTTTGTCTTGTAGCTAAATGGAACATGAAAAAAGTGTTGGGGAAGGAGTTACACATTAAAAATGACCTTCAAGATTCTTATATATGCATAACAACCTTCACAACTATCCATTCCACTTGCAAGTCTCCATTTGAACTCACATGCACAACTAAGAGTATGAACTTTACAACAAAGTCTTTAACTTGGGTGTATGAGAAGCATTATAAACTTATGTCAAGAAGTGTATTTAGGAGGAATGTATCTTCCATAGGTATAAAAAATCACCATGAAATTGAGGATCAACGGTTCAAATCATGGAACCTTCATTTCAACTCTCCTTCACATATTTCCATACACAGTTATGATGGATCTAGAAACTAGTCATAAGAAATATTCAACAACCTCAAAGTATGAGTATTAAAACACTCTCAGTGCTTGGAGATAGTGGTATGTGATCTCTAGATCACCTTCAAGTACAAGGATCAAGACTACCACCTTCATTAACACAAGGAGTCATTTATTTTAGAAAAGGTACTAAAAGGATTTCAAGCACATAAATTTTTTCTTCACAAAGTGAAATAGTTCATGCATTAAAACACAATTTTATGGATCCAAAGACACATTTATGGGTGGAACTATGTCTAGATAAACTCATCAGGTTTATACCTTGCTTCATCTCAGAGCATAGATATTAAATATGCTTGATTTTCATAGACAACTAAAATTAGATTTCAATCCCAAGAAACAATCTTGGCCAATAGAGATTCTATCACACAAAACAATACTTTCCAACCAAGACAATGTATTGATACTTATAACCTCTAATTCATATTTAAAAACTCTTTTGCATATGTTGTATGAATAAAAGAATGTTTGCATGCTCATTTCTTAGACCTTCTTGATTGTCCTAATGAGGTAGTTTTAGGCCATTAGGACTCATACTCAAAATATATTCACCAAAACAATTTTTGGGATAAACCATGTTGTTTTGAACCTCTAAAAATGGTTCATGCTCATATTTCACTTGAATATCATGTCATTTCATCAAGACCTTTTCAAACCCACATAGCTAGTTTTGGTTTGTTTGGATTTTAGTGGTAGGCTACTTTGATTGACATGGTTCACCAAAAATATGCAAATAACTTGTATGAGACATCTCATGTACACTTATTTAATCTCTAAATCTTTCTCCCAAACTTGATCTAATACCATGAAGCATGATACCCTTGACTATATTGTCAAAACCTTTCAAAAAATGGGTAAAATGTACTTTAACAGCTAACCTGGACCATACCACCAATGCATAAATGTAATAGGAGGAGTCATTTACAAGCCAAGATGATCACTTTGAATTTTCATGAGGTTTAAGGACAAAATACTTCATATTGTTCCTATCACTTCAGAATGAGGGTTTGGAGAGCAACTTGACTTCTTAAAGTTTGTTCACAAATTATAGGACCTTATTCTTCCTCATTCCAACTCTAAAATTCCCTTGATTCCATGCCCCAACATTTATAATAGATCTAGGTCACCATTCAGAGGTTTTACATACCATTATACACTTCAAAGTTGACCCTCGAGCTAGGAATGAGCACTTTGAGAGCTCGGTAGAGCTAAAAACCTCATAACTTGAAAAATATTCTTCATTTTTGCATGAAATTTGGTCTACATCACTATAATAACTCCCTTCACATGTACCAAGGCTTATTTTTCATATATAGGTGTGTATTTTCTTGAACAACAATATTTTTTCATGTTTTTTGAGTTTTTTCTTAAGAATAGTCATGAAAGAGACCCTAACCATGCCCCTAATAGATGAGAAATGAGATTTTTTTACCTTCCACAACCTTTTTTCAATGTCTTAACCCACTCCTCTTGTTTGGGTTGGCATACCATAGCTTGCTTTGCTTCATACACCCATCCAAGCTTGCGCTAGGTCCTTAAACTAGGCCTAATTGAGCTAATTTACACCATGACTCATAATACCTAACATCTTTTTCATCATTGAATCCCTTGCACACCCTTGAAACATCCATTAAGACATGCATAACACATATGAATTTCACAACAAGCACCTCCATGCACCTAGTTTCTTTTTAAGGCACTAACCATGCACTTAGACCTTGTGAATTCACCATGAATTCTCAAGAAACCACGCCAAGGCTCTCCAATCATGCCATTTGAGGTCTGAAGATGGCACTAAAAATCAACCTTCATGCCCCTGAATGATTGACACCTCATCACTCAATCTTTGCCATCAATGGATCATGTCATCAATGATAACACCAAGCAGACATGATTCAACATTTTATTATAAAAACTTGTAATATCTTAGTGAAATAAGGAAAATCCAACAATATATTCTTTAAAGATTTCTTATTTTACTGTTGAAAGTCATAATTTACTTATAATGTCCATGTGAAATCCTACTTAAATCCTTATATCACTTCATTTATTATTACACATATCTTACTAAATTATCTTATAAGATACCTATATAATATATTCATTCCAATGAAAATTCATGTGTAGAATGCATTTCTTGATTATAGTCCTTTAGTGATAGCTCACACTTCTCATTGTTTTAACTTAAAATAAATGTGTGTGTGTGTGTGTGTGTGTGTGTGTGTGTGTGTGTGTGTGTGTGTGTGTGTGTGTGTGTGTGTGTGTGTGTGTGTGTGTGTGTGTGTGTGTGCATGCCCGCGCACGTGTGCGTGCGTGTGTACGTGTGTGTGCACACCCTTACATACATTTTAGATTAGGGTAGGAATAATAAATATAATTATATTAGATATTTCACATTGACATTCAAATCATAATATACTTACATAAAAATGTGTATGAAATATTAATTAAAAAAGCGCTAAATGGAAAATGACACAAGAGGGTAGATACACTTAACTATGTTGTTGCTATGGAAGATCTTATATTTATTATTAAGTATAAAATGACTATAAATTATCCTCATAAGAATTATATCTTGTTATAAAAGTAAAAGATTTGCATGGACAATACTATTACTTATGTATGTAACCATTTGGTAGTTCCTTACTTGTTTTGTAGTTGCATACAAAAAGATGTTAACCCTTTATAACTTTATATCTTCGTACATGATTCTATAATGTTATTTTCTATGAAATATTAGGTCTTATAACTATGTGAAATCCTCTATATGAACCAAAGTACCTTTATTCTATAACCATGTGTATAAACCCCTATAAAAATGATAGTGGTTGGGTTAAAGTGAAAGTTGTACACCACCTACATTCGAACTACTTTTAAGATGCCTTTAACGACACATATTTCTCCACCTATCTAGGTGATATATATATGGATACAAGTATATTTGATGACTTGATGACTTGATAATTATTTGTAAATGGGTTGGCATGATTGTGTTTAACTTGTCTTGGAGGGATTGTAACTTGGGAAGGTAGACTCTTGAACCTAGTTGGGATTTTTTTATTCCTACGTAGTTTTTAATCCTAATGTGTCTTTCATATTTAGGAGAGCTTAGAGTTCCTTTGGAGTGATATAAAATTTATATTTCTAGTTAATTTCTAGGTGAGTAAATGATAACATTTGAAATTATAAAAATATATCAAATTGATAAAATTACCATTGGGTGGATTTGGATGAAACAAGTAGTTTTAAACCAGTTCATTTTATAGTTTGGTCCATGTTTAATAGTTATTTATGGGTAAGGAGTGAGTTGCTAGAAGTTTTTGGCATGACACTTACAAGTGATAATCTATTGTGGATAGATGGAAGACATTTTATGAGCGAATGATTAGTGTATATATAAGATAAATTCATGTAATATGGCCAACGATAGATTATTAAGCTCAAAGTGTGAAACAAGTCATTGTTTAAGAATTAATAAATACTTATATTATCAAGTGATAAGTTATAAAATTTAGGTGTCTACATTTACCTTCTACCCTCGTTGGCTAAAAAATGAAAAAAAAAATTCTTAAAGGAAAATATACTTATGTGTGTAGACATATTTTTTATTTATTCAAGGTCCTTGATTTACTTGAGTGATTACCTGATCTCCATATTGAAACCTACAAAAAAAGTGTATTCGATATCCCATAGAAATAATTAAACTTTAAATCAGATTTGAAATTTATTTACAAATTGAATTTTTTATTGAAACATACAAATTTGAAAAGTGGATAGAAAAGGGAGTATACTTGTTTGTCTTGATGAAGGAGAAGATCCTTCAAGAAGTGTTTAGAGAAATTAATTGGAAGAGATTTTTTTAATGATTGGGTGTGATCAACCCTGAGTCTATTAGAGGATAAGTAAGAGCCGAAAGGGGATTGATTGTCACTTGATCAAACACTAAATAAGGGTTTCATATTCCTTTCTGGTCACACTAAAAACATTATAAATTTAGAAGGGTGTCATGTGATATTTATCTATCCTTAAAAGAGTGAGGAAAAGAATGTCAGGTGGTTTTATTATCACCCTAAATGTTCACTAACCATGGAAGCACATTACTTAATTGTATCTAGGTCCCAAACATGTAAAATAATGTAAATTCGAAAGGGAATGAAGTGTACTCATTTTGTCACTATATGATGTCACAATGTATTAATTGTGTAAATATGAATCTAGAAGAAGGAGGAGGCCCATGCCACATACCATTTATTGTAACAGTTCTCAATATATGTAAAGTTAAAAGTGAACTTAGTAATCTCATCCCCCACATTTTGTATCAAAATATAGTAAAACATTGCTTTGACTTTGCCAATTGTCCTTGATCTTATATCAGAAACATGTAAAAGTCTATATGTTCCAATAACTTTTGATTTGTTCAGTGAAAAACTACCTAATATGAAAAAAGTCTATATGTTCCAATAAAGTCTGTCTTTGAAAGTCTATATGTCCATTTTATATAAGGTTTGGATTGTCTGCCCATGGAAAAACCTAAAAATAATCCTTTACAACAAACCCTAAATGGACGTGGCCATAACAAATCTGTTCACGATGGAGGTGTGGATTCGAGTGGTGAAATTGTGGAAGATCAAGCTCTTTCCTAGATAGATCAAGCTTTTGCTAATGCCCCCTTACCTCTTCCAACCATGCTCAATATCCTCATGGAAGAGGCTCACCTAGAACCCCTCTTCAGAGTAGTGATCGATCTCCCTTTGCTAAGAAATATTTTGGTAATGATGGTTGTAGCAGATCTCTAGACATAAATATTACTAATGGAAAACCTCAGGGGGTGCTCTCTCATGGTGACACGGGTTTTACTGGACCTAATCAAGAAGGGGGTGACCTGGATTTCAGCTAAGGACACCATGGGGGCTCTCACTCACTAGCTGGTAATGGTTTTTCTGATGGTGGCAACAACCATGTCTTGGATTTTGGACTAAACATATATCCCCTTGTTCCAGTACTACAACCAGAGTCACATATATCCTTTGCTGATCTACATCCAGAGATCACCAAGGTCGCTTTCTCTAAGGCTAAGGCTCTGACCAATCCTCCTAGTCATAATGGATCGGCTTCATTTAAGGACATTCTAAAGGGTAAGAGATCTCTGTATAGGAGTAATTCACCCAACCTAGCATTTGATCTTAGCTGGGACCAAACCTAGCATTTATTTTTGGGTCTAATTCCTTGATTAAAAGTTTTTCTACCAAGAGCACACGCTGATTGGGAGATTCAGTAGACTCTAGCCTAGCCTACCCACCCTTCATGACTATATCATGAAGCACTAGATCCCGATCCTCTCTAGAAGGTTAGATGTTTATCCCTATGCAAGAGACACGTTCATTATTATTGTTTATTCAATCAAGGATAAAGAAAACATTGCTAAAAAGATCTGGGTTACCGGTCCCACTTTCTGATCATGAAATCCCAGTTCCCATCTTTTAACCCACTCACTGAATCTTTTTCCTATAAGCCAGTCTAGATCTGACTACTTCATTTACTACTCCAAGAATCACACATGTCTGACCTCTATTGTAAATACTCCGGGTCATATCTTATTTATTAATCCCCAAACCACTTATTTCACACACACAACCTTCGTTAGAATCCTTATTAATATTGACACATCCATAAATATCCCTGATAATATAGAACTTAAAGTCCAAAATAGAACTTGGATGCAACCTTTAGATTATGAAGGATTTCCCTTCAGGTGTAGAAAATGTTTTACTACAGGACACACGAATGATGTTTACGGGATGGAAAAGTAAAAAAATGGAAACAACTGGTGGAAATATGCCCTCCTGGAACATCTTGTCTTTGATGTTAAGGAAGAGATGGACTCAAATTTTGATTCAGAGGAAGTACCTGAAACTTCCCTTAGAGTTATTTTAGTGGAGGATAACAAAGTTTAGATTGTGGAAACCAAGAAGGTAAATGTTACTTCTTCAACTTCCATAGAGGAAAAGGAAAATTTACCCCCTCTTCCTTTCAAAAATTGTACTTCTACACCGGTTGTAACACTGTAATTATTTCTTCCACTTCAAGAAAATAATCATGGGTGGAAAGTAGTTCAACACCATAAAAATAATTTGAGGATATCAGTCATTTGTTTGTCCATTGTGATTATGCTACCAGAATATGGAGTTTTTCCCTCTCTAAATTTAAAACTTTCTGGGTGATTTCGAAGGATTTCAGTCAGCTCTAGACCCAATGGAGCCCACCCTATAAACATTGTGTTGTTAGAAGGCTCTGGAATCTGGTTATTCCTCATATTATTTGGAGGATATGGAAAGATAGAAATGATATTATCTTTAGAAATAAAACACATAATTTTAAGCTCAGTATTGGTAAAATTTTTAATGACATTAGAGAAAATATTGCTAGATTTAAACCCCCCAAGAACAAGAGTTATCCAGAAAATGAAGAGCATATCTTGTCCCACTGGAAGATTGGAGCTAACAATATCTGGAATAATTCCGGTAATAGTATTGATAGATCTTTGATTCATTGGCATCCTCTTGATCTTAACTGGTATAAATTGAATTTTGATGGGGCCTCTAAGGGTAACCCTGGAATTGCAGCGGGGGGAGGAGTGATCTGGGATCATAAAGGCAGTTTGATTGCTGCGTATGCTAGAAAAATGGGAATTCAAACTAATCATTTTGCTTAAGCATTATCTACTTTATGGGGTCTTAGAATTGCTCAGACTCATAATATCCAAAACCTCATTCTTGAAGGGGACTCGCTTAATATTATTAATCATCTAAATCAGTGTTCTCCTCCAAGTTGGAATATCAAGGATTTCATCTTGGAATCCATAAGTATTTTTCAAACCTTCAATAACATTCAAATCAAGCATACTTACTGGGAGGGTAACAAGGTGGCAGATGCATTGGCTAATTATGGCATAAATGTTAATCACATGATTTGGGATAATAAAGATAACATGCCTAAACAGCTTCAAAGTAGTATACAAGTAGATACTTATGAGCATGCAAATTCGGGGTATGATATATGAGCGTTGGGAGTGGAACTGCAATAATAAAACTCCCACACGTGCTGATTTTAAAACAACACTCAAGCAAATCTTGACGGGAAATTAAGGTTATATGAAGTATAATGAGACCTTAAAGTGGATATATATGAAGAATAAAGACGCGCATGCGAGAAATATTGAGCTCTCAACAGCGTTTAAATAGGGCTTTATGGACTCCCAAGTCAGTAATAAGGATGATGTTGAGCTGGAGTGGGCTACTAAAAGGATTTAAGTTCACACATGCGGATTTTCCCAGGTACATAGCAACAGTTACTCATGTATTCGTGGGAACAACAACGACTATCCTAGTCATCATTCTCATCGCACGAAAATTAATAGTGAAAGGCGAACTGGTATCTGTGGCTGCTATAGACCTCCTCATAAGGATTTTGAAAATTTTATTTGCAAGCACTAAGGCACGGTGATAATGGGAGGAGCCCCTTGACAGATAGAGCCTAGCGCAGATCCAGAATGGAAAAGTAATGAAGAACTTTGGAATATTCTCAGCCAGGGAGGCATCACTAATTTTATTGAGAAGATTTAGGGCCATGATCAAAGTATTTCCATTCATTTTGCGAAGGATTGGAAGGATCGCATCGTGGATTATGGAGGGCAGAAGATTTCGATCACTGAGGAGTTAATAGCTGAAGCTACTGGCCTTGGCATGGATGGGTAACTCTTTTTTAATAAAAGGATTGACATAGGTGCTGAGGAGAGGAAATATTTTGAGGGTAATGAGAAGCTGATCTTTATCATGACGGGCCTACAGGTCAGTTCTATCCCTCCACATTTTGACGAGGTCACCCGTATGATGGTGCATTACATTTCTTTGGATGAGAGATTCATAATTGTTCCCTCTAAGCATCTTGTGTTCCTCAATCACTTCCGCAAGAGTTTCACGGTATGCTTCCCTCACTATCTGCTTAACTCTCTTGAGTGCTCCATTTTGGAGTTTCAAAATCATACGTGTGCGGTTCCATTGCATCAGGGTCTCATCTTCTTGTTGCATAAGCTTTGTCTTCTTAGGTCTCTTGGCATCCCATCCTCCCCTATCTCTGTTCCTCCTCTGCCCAGCACAACTACCACTAGCCCCATTTCTTTGCCTTCTGCCCCTACCACCACTACTGTCACCCCTCTGCCTACATTCTCAGCTCCCTCTATCATCCCCCCACCTCTGCTCCCACCCCTTTCGCTTCCACTTCATCCAGACCTATTACTAGGTCTTCTAGAAGGTTGAACCTTGATACCCCTGTTGCGGGGAATGTTCCTCAGGAGTTAGAAATTTCCCATAACCTCCTGCATATTAGTAGTACTAGTTCATAGGAGGCATGCATTGAGAGCTCCACAAAAAGGCTGGAAGCCTTAGAAGCTGACATGATGCTATTGAAAGAAGAGGTAAAAAACTTGACAAAGCAAAAATGTAAGAGGAAGAAGGAGGAGGAGGCTGTTATTGATAATAAATAGGTTGAAGACATATACAAAAAGTTGAACTCCTTAGATAACCATTTAGGGAAGGCCAAGACTCGCCATGATCATAATATGGCTATTTTTAGTGCAATTGAAGAGTTTATTGAGCAGCATGTCCGCATCATCTCTAATCTAAGTGGAATTCTAACAACTCTTTGGGGTACGGAAGAGGAGAGCAAAAGGACCATTAAACAGCTAGATGTTACTGACTCTACCCACATGACGAATTTATCTATGTTCACCTATTGGCAGAATATCAAAACCAGAATCAAAAAAGCCGCCACGAAGTAATTGTGGATACTCTTGCTGCACTTCTCTGTATTTTTTGCTGTTTTTTGGCTGCTCTTCAGCAGTGTTCATTCTAGTTTTTTTCATTGGGGTAACTGCTCTTGGAATGCTTGGGGTTTCTATGTCTTAATTGGATTTTGATCCTTTTTGTTTTGGTTCTCATTCCTTTTCTAGCTTCTAGGCCCTCTTTTGTACATAAGGGTATAGTCCCTTTCAAAAAACTATT
Organism: Taxus chinensis; assembly: GCA_019776745.2. Taxonomy (NCBI): domain Eukaryota; kingdom Viridiplantae; phylum Streptophyta; class Pinopsida; order Cupressales; family Taxaceae; genus Taxus; species Taxus chinensis. The sequence goes on along the minus strand of CM034152.1, from coordinate 231,709,417 downwards.
TACCAATAATAAAAAAAACACCATAAAAATCCTAAGAAAATTGTTCCTCCTACCTAGGTAGACTATTGTTATACATTTGTTTCTTGGATGTACAGTTGCTGTGATGGTGGTGTTTGGCTGCACTTAATACTAAATCTTTCCATTTCAGGATACTTTTCCGTAAGTTTTGGTACTTTTCTTGGCAAATTTTCTTTCTGCTTTTGGGCTATGTAGTAAAATCTTGATTTTGATCTCTTTTAATCGTGGTGCAATTGTTATATCTAGCTGGTGAGCCTTTTGTACAAGGGTATGGTCCATTTCATAAAACTATTTTCCAATAATAATGTTTTTTGGTCCATTTTGGAAAGTAACGTCTAATATTTCTATCCTTATTGGATAATTTTTCCTTTAGTAAATGTTGATCCTTATTACTATATATTTATGTTCCTATGTATTTTTATAAAATTTTATTATACTATGAATTTAAATTCTATTTATCTAATTGAATTATACATACATACATACATACATACATACATACATACATACATACATATATATGTATATACATATATACATATATGTATATATATACATACATATATGTATATGTATATATATATATAGATATATGTATATATGTATATATATATATACATATATATATGTATACATACAGATATGTATATATCTAATATATATTACATATATGTATGTCATATATATATATACATATCTATATATATACATTATGTATGTAATATATATATACTATACATACATATATGTATATATATATATAGTATATATATATATATACATCCATCTATTTATATAATACATATATGTTAGTATATTATTATATACAATAAATCTTACATATTTATTATACTAGTATTACATATTTTAAATTACTATTACAATTATATTCAATTTGTGTTCCTTTAAAAATTAATAAAAATCAATAAAAATTAACTCAACTTAAAAATTGTTTAAAATTATATATATCACATAATAAAAATAAATATCACATAAAGAAAAATAAACAATAAATAAATAATAAAAAATAATTTGAAGAAAAAACGATTAAAATTAAAATTTAACTTATAAAATTTAATTTAAAAAATAAAAAATTCAAAACAAATAAAAGATTATTACAATTTAAATTTTATCAAAATTAAAAAATAAAAAAGTTCATTAAGTAAATTAAAAAAAACAAATAATCAAAATAAATACAAATAATTAAAAAAATCAAATAAAACATTAAAAAAAAAAACATTTAATAAATAATTTAAAAAATCAAATAAAACATAAAAATAATAAGAAAATAACCATTTTAATAAAAAAAACTTATACAATTTAAAAAAGTAATCAAAATTAAAATTAAATAAAATTGATAAAAATGAATAATAATGAATTAGATTTATGTAAAAACAATAAACATAAAAAATAGAAATAAATTAAAAAGTATTCAAAGTAAATAAATGTGAACACATTAATAAAAATGAAAAATTAAAAAAAAAAACAATAAATAATAAAGTAGTAAAAATTGTATAAGTTTAAACATTGAAAACTTTAAAAAAAAAAATAAATTAATAAAAATTAGAAATTTATTTACAATTAAAAATGTATTTTATAATCAAGCTGAACATATAGTAAAAAAATATTAATAGAAAATTGATTGAATAAAAAAAGTGAAGTAAAAAATTAAAAAAATTAAAATATAATAAAAAATTAGAATTTTCATAATTGAAAAAATTAGATAACAAATCAATAAAAAAACATCAATTAAAAGAAAAATATATAAAATAATTAAAATTAGAAATTGACTAAAAATTAAATTAAAAAATAATAGATTTTTATTAAGAAATATAACAAATTAATAAGAAATAAAAATAATAATAAAACTAAAAAAAATGAATATAATCTATTTTTTATTAAATACGTAATTTTTAAAATTAATTTTATGTTTTATTTGATTTTTTAATTATTTTTTATTATTTTGATTAGTAATTTTGTTTATCAATAAAAAATTGATAAAATTAATAAAACTAATAATAAAACATAAAAAATTATTATTTCGTAAAAAAAATTAAATATTAATATTTTTTTTTAAAATTAAACAATAAAAATTCAATAAGAAAGTTGAAAATTAAGTTTAAAATTAAAAAATGAGAATGATTGATAAAAAAATATATTAAAATAAAAATTACTAAAATTTGATACTCTCAATGTTGATGATGCTCTCAACGACGATACTAAAAATTAAAATTTGGGAAGGCTCCCAATGGTGATGATCTCAACGACAATGATGCTCACAACCTTAACCCTAGCCTCCACTCTGTCCCAAACAATTCAGGGTGCCGTGAGCAGGGGCACTTTTTCAATGGGGATGGTAGATCCCTCGTAGGTGTTGGATCGCAAGAGGGGGATTCGAGGCATCTCGCTGTGATGGAGAAAAGGTAGCAACGAGCCCCACTATGCAGGGGCTTGGTGGTGGGACGGAAGGCAATGGGGCCAAATTATTTGTTGCAGATATTGTTGGGCCTTGAAAAGGCGATAGAGGAGAGGAAATCCCTCAAACCCTCGGCTAAAATCCCAAAGCTTAAGATTGAAGAGGATCTTCTTCAACAAGTTCTGGGACGGGAGGAGAATTTTTGCAAACGGGGACTCTTCTGTCGTTTCCATCATCTTTGGCCGAAGTTGGATCAACTGCATAATTGGATTTCAGAAAATTGGAGCCTCAAAATTACAGGTAAAGTGGAACTTTACCCCTGTTTAAAAGTTTTTTTTATCATCTTTGAATTTGGTAAAGATAGGGATACTATCAATAAAACCTACTAGGCATGGGGCAATTATGGTCTTGTGACAAGACCATGGTTCCCCGCATTCGATCGTTTGCAATATTCATTCAATCAGATACTTGTTTGGGTTAAGGTTGTTGGGTCTGCCTCTACAACTCCGGACAAAATTGTGTTTTGAAGCCATTGGTGATGCTTTGGGAGGCAATGTTGCTACGAATGAAGCATTTGCTCAATCGATGCATCCCTCTTATGCCTAGATTTTGGTAGATATGGATGTTCCTCTTGATATACCTGATAAGATTGAGCTACAAATTGGAGAAACGATTTGGACCCAAAGATTGGATTATGAAAGATTGTCCTTTCGCTACCATAGATGTTTCCAAACAGGATATTTGGTTGATGAGTGTGGGCAACCCAAACAAAAAAATTGAGCAAACTCATCGTGGTTTAATGATTCTTCTTCTTCTCATCATATCATTGAAGCACCTCTAGATTGTGAACCGGAAGATTCGTCTTTTGAGAAGAGTATTTCGAGGGTTTTCTCCCCCCAAATCTCACTCTTGTAGTAGACAAATCTATCTTAGGAGCCTCAGTTTGGGATCTTCGAAGGAAATAATTGTTACACTGGTTTCAAAACGAGTGTTTAAGGAGAGGGAACCTTCTATACCCTTACATGTTTGATGTATCGAGATCTATTTCTTCTAGCTTATTCGATTGTTATTTCTCTTCGTGTGATTACGAGTTGTTAGAAGCATTCGCCATAACCTTGTGGAGAATAGAGCCTTCTTTTTTGTCCAGAATAAGAAACCTATTTCTCTTCAAAGCATATTTCAACTGTACAACACGTGACTTTAAGATCTCACTTCCCTCTGTGCTTGGGATGAGGTTTGTTCGTGTTTGGTTCCGACTAGGTGAATTTACAATGGTGTAACGAAGCTCTGATGTGACTGAAATCTAAAACAAGGTAACCAAACAATATGTCTGGACCATCATCTTGAAAACATCGTGAGGAGTTTTAATCACATAGTACTTAGATCTCATGTATCTCAAAGATCATTGTGAGGGATTAGCACTGTTCAATTCCAATCGGGTGTTGTATTGCTTCTACAAACGGGTAGGTAATCTTCCATGCTTGAGTCTGACATTTATGCATTGTTGCACCCTTCTATCTTCCATGTCACAATCCAGTTCATTAAAGCCTAACTATCAATCTACACATCATGGAGCATGCTATTTGGTTAAATTCACAGTGAATTGCTAGTGATTATCCTTACATCCTCTGCCAACAATCTTCTGGGGAGTGAGATACTATTCATCATGGTGTGCTTCTATGGAAAACTACTTAATCAAGCCTATTTAGGTTATTAGCATCTAATCTTTTGCTCTGGGCCAAGTTTTCCTTCACCCACTAGATTCTGATCTTCTTCAGGCACATCTTATGGCGTAGCATTCATGTGACAATGCTCCATGTCAATAGAGAGAGGGCATTAGATCACCACCACCTTATATTGATCAAATCCAACTTTTATGGCAAAACATATTATCCTGTTTATTTTATCTAATCCAATCTCATGTTAGTCCTCAGTTACATGACCCTTATGGGGGTGTTAGTGTAGGTTATTATTTATCCTTTTATTTGTTTTATTAGGATAATTATTGCACTTATGTTAGCCCTACACTTGTTGGGTTAACTTTCTTAGGTGTACTAGTTGTGTGGAGTTAGCTTACTAGTTGTGATGAGTTAGCTTCGCTAGTTATGTGGAGTTAAATTGCTAGTCTTGTGGAGTTAACTTGACTACAAGTATTAGTTAGTGGGAGTTCTTTACCACTAATCTAAGTAGTAGTTACACTTCCCTCCTCCTATATGTACATCCTTTTTACTGAGTAATATCAATGTAATTCAATTGTAATGTATTGAGCATTATGGATTATGATGGATTTCCATATATGGTATTTTAGCTCTTCTGTTTTGCAAATCTAATATTGTGTGTTATTATCATTTGAGATCGCGACTTGGAACAATATTATTATCATTCCTTTCATAGTATCAGAGTGATAGATGATGTAGACATCCATCTTCTCTCTTGTGGGGGAGCTATTATGGTGAAGCACAGTATTGGTTTGTCAATGTTTGAGTAGTTGATTTTGGCAACTCATACAAATTTGTGGATTTAATCTACCCATTCAACAGTATGGGAGGGTGTGGTGTTGATATTGATTCTTTGGGTTTTGTGTCCTTTCCTTGTTATGTTTTGATACTACTTATTTGGGTTTCACATCCTTTCCTTCTACCTTGGATTTTCTTAGATCGTGGCACTCCTATTTGTTTGGATATCATGTCCTTGCCTTGTTTTCTTGGTTATTGTTCTTGGATCATGACACATATATTTTTAGTATTTGATCTTGATTCTTCTAATTTTGTGTCATTGCCTTATTACCTTGGCTTTTCTTGGATCATGGGACTCCTATTTATTTGGATCTTGTGTCCTTGCCTTGTTTCCTTTGTTATTCTTGGATCATGATACACCTATTTGTAACAGTTGATAAAATTATGTTTGGTGTTTTTGCACTTTTGACATCACTCCATTGACAATATCCTTGCATGGATCTATTCTGGTGAAGCCCAGTGTCAGTTATTTTTGAATTCTATGATTGAGCAATGGATTCATACCATAGTGCACACCAAAATTATTCAACATTGTATAAGTTTTTAGAGCCGAACTTCTTAGGATATCTTGGAGTGGGAGTTTTCTCTCTCTACTTTGTTATTATTATTTTTAGGTAACTTGCGGTGTCTAATTTTCCTAGTTATTATACGTGGGTACCTTATCAGGCCTTGTTGCTAGGATCCACCTTCTTTTTCACCCAACTAAGCTATACTTACGGAAGGGTGTTAGTGTAGGTTATTATATATCATTTTATTTATTTATTAGGATAATTTTTAGACTTTTGTTATCCCTACATTTGTTGGGTTAGCTTGCTTAGGTGCACTAGTTGTGTGGAGTTAGCTTATTAGTTGTGTTGAGTCAGCTTCTCAGTTATGTGGGTTAGCTTACTAGTCTTGTGGAGTTAACTTAACTAGCAATATCAGTTAGTGAGAGTTTTTCACCACTAATTTAGATAGTAGTTTCACTTCCCTCCTCCTATATGTACATCTTTCTTATTGAATAATTCAAGTCATTGTATTGTAATGTATTGAACATTATGGATTATGATGGATTTCCATATATGGTATTTTAGCTCTTTTGTTTTGTAAATCTAATGTGGTGCTCTATTATCATCGAAGATCGTGGCTTGGAACAAAGACATCCATATGTAAGTTTTTCTTTGCAAGAAAGGGTTTATTATTTTTATGTATTCAGAATTTGTTAGCACTTTTCTGTAATATGCATTTTTATGCAAAATGGAGTGCAACATTGGATTAGGAAGGTGCCAAAACCCTAGAATTGAGTATAAAATGAACCTTTTTTGAGATAATCAAATCTGGACGTAGATCTGTACCCTCTGGGTGCATTTTTTATCCATTAGATATAATCGTGTACCTTCCAGATGCATTCTTTTAGCCTATGGATATTTCTATTTTGGATGCATTCTTTTATCCATAGGATGTAAATTTGTACCTTCTTGGTGCATTCTTTCATCCATTGGATATAAGTGTGTACCTTTTGAATGCATTATTTTACCCTTTGGATATTTCTATTTTGGATGCACTCTTTTATCCACTAGATGTAGATCTGTACCCTTTGGGTGCATTCTTTTATCTATTAGATATAGACGTGTACCCTCTGGATGCAATGATTTACCCTCTTAACATTTAGGTTTTAGGCGCAAACTTGTATCCTTTGGTTGCAAGCTTGTATCATGTTGATGCACTCTTTTACTCTTTGGACATTTGGGTGTCACGTGTACCTTTTAAAAAAAGTAGCATTAAAATATTATTTTAATAGAAAAACCTTCTAGATCTCATAACTTCTGATCCGCAACTCAGATTAACGTGATTTTTTATTGAAATTGTGTATTTTTTTGAGATCTACGCATTGATGAAAGTTTTATACACATATTTTAAATATAAAAGGTACTTTTACTAATTGTAATATGTACATGCACTCAATTATAAAGTGTCAAATTTGGGAGGGTGTTGTAATCATTTGTGGACACAATTTCGGTAGAGCCCGACGTCCTAAAATTTTGGGTGTTACATTCTTGTATCTATGGGTTTATACATGTATATCTCTTTTGTTTGTTGAGATATTTTGGATCTGTATTGTTGAAACTTTTTTTTGGCATGTTGATGATCTCTCTTATGGGGGATATATTTTGGTGAAGCCCAGTGTTAGTTTGTTCGTGTTCAAGAAGTTGATTTTGACAACTCATACAGATCTGTGCTGTCACTCTAGCCATTTAGCAGTATGGAAGGGTGTGGTGTTGATTCTCATTCTTTAGGTTTCATGTTCTTTCCTTTCTACCTTGACTTTTCTTAGATTGTGGCACTCCTAATTATTTGGATCTCGTGTCCTTGCCTTATTGCCTTGGTTATTGTTTTTAGATCATGACACACCTATTTGTAGCAGTTGATCTTACTTCTTCAGATTTTGTGTCCTTGCCTTGTTACCTTGGTTTTTCTTAGATCGTGGCACTCCTATTTATTTGGACCTCATGTCCTTTCCTTGTTGCCTTGGTTGTTTTTTGGATTATGGCACACCTATTTGTAGCAGTTGATCTAAATTATGCTTGGTATTTTTTTTTACACTTTCGACATCACTCCATTGATAGTCACCTTGCATGGAGCTATTCTAGTGAAGCCCAGTGTCAGTTATTTTTGAGTTCTATGATCAAGCAGTAGATTCAGACCACGATGCACACCAAACTTCTTCAGCATTGTATGAGTTTTTTGAGCCGAGCTTCTTAGGATATCTTGCAGTGGGATTTTTATCTCTCTACTTTGTTGTTACTTGTTTTGGGTACCTTACAGTGTCTAAATTTCCCAATTATTGTGCATGGGTAACTTATCAGGCCTTTTTATCGGGACCCACCTTATTTTTCTCCCACCTAAGCTATGCTTATGGGAGGGTGTTAGTGCAGGTTATTATTTATCCTTTTATTTATTTATTACGATAATTCTTACACTTGTGTTAGCTCTACACTTGTTGGGTTAGCTTGCTTAGGTGTACTAGTTGTGTGGAGTTAGCTTACAAGTCTTTTGGAGTTAACTTAACTACCAGTATCAGTTAGTGGGAGTTCTTCACCACTGATTTAGGTAGTAGTTGCACTTCCCTCCTCCTATATGTACATTTTTCTTATTGAGTAATTCAAGTCATTGTATTGTAATGTATTGAGCATTATGGATTATGATGGATTTCCATATATGGTATTTTAGCTCTTCTATTTTGAAAATATAATGTGGTGTGCTATTATCATATGAGATCGTGGCTTGGAACAATCTTCTTATCGTTCCTTTCATAAAATACTTATGTCATTGTTGTTGCTATTGATACAATTGTCTCATCTTTTTCTTCATGTGATGGAAATTCCACTGACACAGAATCACTTGTTCTCACTTATAATGATGAGGATTGTACTTCTAGTTCTGATTCCAAGAGTACTACAGAGGAATCCCCGCACCTTTCTCTCTCCTTTCTAGAGCATGTTACCACCCCTCACATATCATCAAATATCAAGCAATCTCCTTCTCAGTCTCATATAATCATTGTACCAGCCTCCTTTCCACTTCTAGTGTACGAGGCCCTTTCCACTCCTCTTCCTTCATACATGGATGACTCATACCTGTCCAACATTGATCTTCTATTTTTCAAGCCCCTCATTGGGATGAGTATCTACTAGACCTTTGTTGTCTTTTCGCAATGTCCACTTGTGATGTAATACATGTTCCTCATACTTGTACAAATTTTTCTAAGGATTCCATCATCTCCTTTATTTGGATTTCCCCTTTTGGGACTCTTATCACTTCAACCTTTCAGGAGATCTTCATTGATCCACCCTTGCTTGTGGATCCTCTTTTTGTTGTGGGGGGTTTTTGCATTTCCTTCACATTACTCGGGAATTCTTTTGGTGGATGTTCCTCTTATTCACTATGGTAGTTCTACACTCATGACATTACCTTTGGTTCCTTGGTGCTCATTTTCTAGACCTATGTAACACTTCCATTGACTATACTTAGAGTTATTCATGTTTCTACCTTCCATTTCCTTCACTAAGTGGGTAGAATTTCAACACCCTATTTATGTCCTTCCTACCTTGGTAGGCACTCAATTTGGTGCATTTATCTCTTCTTTAGTCTAGAGGAAGAGTATCGCATCATCGACACTCTTTTGGGAGACTTCCTAGAGTTGCAGAGATCATATTTATCCATGGAATCTTCTACGTTCATATCGTTTCCCTCTTCTTCTCTCTTCTTCTTCCTTCCAAGAGATTTCCCTTTTGTACATGGGTACCTTATTAGGCTCCTCAATGGTCGGGACCCATTTTTGGCATATTTCTTAGATTAGAGAGTGTTTTTTTCTCTTGTGGCAGATGTTTTTCCCATTGGGGTTTCCTCCATTGCTTAGGACCCTTTTTGTTCATGGGTGCCTCATCAAGATTTAGTGTCAGGACCCATTTCTCATTTCTAACTTGCTGCCTCATCCAAAGTTATGATGAAGGGGGGTGTTGATGTGTGTCTCTTTCCACATCACTAGGAAGGTCATCTCACTTAGGTAAGGTCATAGGTATATATGTCATTTAGGGTTCATCATGATATTCCCTTATGCATTAGTGTGTCATTTCATCATATGTGCCATTGGGAGTTACTTTCCATTCCGGGAATGTAACTCCCCTTCTCCACTTGAGAGGTCCTGATTACAATAATGGGGGTTACACAACACTCTCTATATGTAAACCGCCCTTAAGATCTACGAGAAGTTTAATGAGAGTTTCCCCTTCTGAATCTTGCATGCACCTATGGTTAATGTTTGCTCTCCATGAGATCTCATCACGCTACTAGATCGTAACTTTGTTAATGTTCACGCAATTCCTCATGATCCTTATGCTTCACGTTTTTGCATTCTTCCCTAGCTACCACCTTTCTGACTCCATTTGCATGATCTCATATTGGCCCAATGGTATGGTTGAGTTTGTTTCTATGAGTTTTCTTACGATTTGGTTAATTTAGAAAATTAAATAATAAAAATAATAGAGGTAACATTGTAAATGTCCTTCTGTGGATAAACTAGCTAGAGCATATGGAGTGTCTTCATGTTTTCTAATGAAGTGGTGATGTCATTTTCATTTATAAATCCGTTTAACTCGAGATCACTTTTAATTTATTGAGTTAGAAATATTATAATATCAATAAAGTTTGAGTGAAATGAATTTTGTTATGGATACTAATAAAGATGATCCTTATAAATTTGAATTGAAATTAATTGTGTGATACTAATTAATTTTGGGGAAATTTATGATTTCCTTCGATTATATCCTTATGAATGTGAATTTGACCATTTTCTTATTCTATGAAATTTTTAATATGAGAGGTTATAAAAAAACTAATGTTAAATACTTAAGTAAATACAATAAAATATAGATAAACATAAATAATAGAAAAAGGGTGGATTAGGAAAAGTAGTAGTTTTAAGTTTTTGTTTTTGGTATTCCTTATGGTTGGTTTGTGCACCACCATGGAGGGAAAGAACAAAGTAAAATATAAGCTCAAATCTAGACTCCACAAAAATAACCTACATCTTCATCAGTGTACGTGACTTGTTTGATAAAATGCCTTGAATAAATGTGGCCTCACAGGCCTGCAATGATTTCTGACTATGCGGAAAAATGGATTGGTTAAAAAGGATTTTTCAAGAAAAATGCATGTGGTATGTGATAAGCCTAGCTCCACATACTATCATCTCCTTCCCCTTCTATCTGCATACGGTTTTGTTGTGAGATGGAGTTTTGAAAAGGATATAGATAAACATAAATAATAGAAAAAGGGTGGATTAGGAAAAGTAGTAGTTTTAAGTTTTTGTTTTTGGTATTCCTTATGGTTGGTTTGTGCACCACCATGGAGGGAAAGAACAAAGTAAAATATAAGCTCAAAGCTAGACTCCACAAAAATAACCTACATCTTCATCAGTGTACGTGACTTGTTTGATAAAATGCCTTGAATAAATATGGCCTCACAAGCCTACAATGATTTTTGATTATGCGGAAAAATGGATTGGTTTAAAATGATTTTTCAAGAAAAATGCATGTGGTATGTGATAAGCCTAGCTCCACATACTATCATCTCCTTCCCCTTCTATCTGCATATGGTTTTGTTGTGAGATTGAGTTTTGAAGAGGATGGCTTGGCATTGCGTGTTTTGTATTTTTTGTATGCAGTTGTGGAAGCATACATTTGACAAATGAATTGTTTACAAATTGGGGAAGCATGCACTTAGCATGTGGTCTATTTTATAAAATACCTTAAGGAAATACAGACAAGGTTTCCCTTTTTTCCATGGTTGCAGGATACACACGCATTGGTTTTGTTAAAAAGGTCTTCAAAACCTTTAGAAAATGTAATTTTATAGGTGTAAATCCAAGTACAACAACATTTTTTTGATTTTTCTCTTTCCTGTGGCCAAATAGGGAGCCGTGAAACAGGGTTTGGACTATCTGCCAGGCCATTAGGAAAGTAGAAGTTTCTAATTTTTATATTTGCTACTGCATTGGTATACGTGTATGTAAAATGTGCAAACTGAAGCAAAGCACATGAACTATTTGACAAAATGGCTCATAGAGATACAACATCTTGGAATGCAATAATGAATAATTTTCTCAAAATAGTGTTCTTGATGATGCTTTAAGTCTTTTGATAGAAATGCACCAATGATATGTGGTTTCATGGATGGTCAATACTGCAGGATATGTACAAAATACATTCCTTTAATAGGTTGTAGAATATTTTAAGCAAATGTAAGTTTCAGGTGTAAAGCCCGACTCTACAACCTTTTCCAGTATCTTCCTAGCCCATGGAAAAATGGGAGCTTTTGATCAAGGTATGGACCTACATGTAACCTATCTTTCAAATGTTTCCCCAATAGGATGGCACTCAGTGTGCTAGCCAAAAGGAGAGATTAGTTTGCAAAATCCTTAATTTGCATGTATTCCCACTTTTATTGATATGCATATGAAACATAATGTTCTCTAGAATCTATCCACACGAAGCAACTTACAATATGACATGAGAATTGTTTGATGAGGGGCCATAAAAAATTGTGAATTCTTAAACATTGACGACAATTGTGTACACTCAAAATGTGTCTACTAGGGGAGAGAACCCTATAACCGTGCACCTAACTTTAGGGGCACACAAATATATGTAGGTATGTCGGTAGCATAAAAAAATTATATCATCATGTAGCGTATGATAGTGCCATATTGACATTTTTGTTTCGCGTATTAATTTGGAGGGAAAAGTAGTTTTTGAATTGATTTAATATGAAGAAAATCAATATAAAGCATTTGAAAGAGGGACCAATGACCGAGCGCCCTATGTGTCACATTCTCATTAACTCTTAAAAAGTGTAATTAACCAAAAAGTGAACAACTATTGGTGCTTTTGTCAACAACCTATGGTGAAAAGAGATGTACATGTTTTGGTACCTGCTCGGTTATAGGGTCCTCTCCCCTAGAGAGGATTTGGAGCTTCTAAGTAAATTCATTTTGATAGCAAGTGGCCCACCTAGAGCCTTGTTTTATCCACTTATTTTCTCATAGACACGGTCACCTTACCTCCTTGGATAATTCTAGAATTTCTAGTTTTTTTATTTTTATTGGTGTTATAAATCATTTTAAAAAACATGTATCAGTCAATTAAATGAGACATAATATCTAATAGAAAATTTTACTTCTATTTTATATGCAACTAAAAAGGTAACCTTCAATGTAAACAGCAATCCCCCTTGCCTTGTAAGATGTTTGAAAAAAAATGGATATTAGTTTTTGATACTGAAGCCATGCGGATAGCAATTTGAACTCAAAATTTAGTAAAAACTACTCCTTAACAACCTTGTGAAATGTAAATAAAACTTATTTTTAATGAGGCACAAAATATATCTGTAATCCCCAAAATGAGAAAATCAAGCTTTGACTGTGTTTCTTGTCACATTGAGTGTTACACTGAACCCTAGATTGTCCTCAAATGTTTCGTTTGACCTTTTTCTTCATACGTTTAGGATCCCAGTGGACCTTTTCACAGCTTCAGATAATTGCTAAAATTTTAAAATGTAGTTTGGTTTTGACCCGCAGTTTATGCCCTGGGTGGAGAAATAGAATTTGGATTCCGTACACCTCTATTATTTATCCATGACAATCACTACCAACCCTTAGTTCAGACAAAATCATCTCGCAAGATAGTATTCCTGGTGGGTTTTTTAGGCCACTGGTTATTGGGTGAAGAGGTCATTCAGGTGCAATTATGATTGGTAGCTTTGGAAATATGGGTGCTAATTAAACCCAGATCGTCAGTTTTGGGTTGTTATTTATGAATGTTTCTCTTTATATAGGGGAGCAGGTGGGGATTTGACTCCTTACATGTTTGAGCCTCAAATATTATTTTTGAACACATATTTTTGAGATACTTTTTCTAAATTTGACACCTTTTGGAAACTTGTAACAAAATGGGGAAAACTGTCGTATGACCTTTTCAAGAAAAATATTGACTGAGAAACCTAGTGAACACTAACATATAAATGAATGAAAATTTATTTTGATGCTTGTTTTCAAAATAAATTGATTTTGGAAAAAGGATATTTCCCCTCTCTTCTCTCTATGTCTCTTTTTATCTTTGAAAATGAACTAAAATGGCATTTTTATTTCTAACTCTCCCTAGAAGTGTGTTAATTATTATTTTCATTATTATTGGCAAACTATGAAATCATAATTTTTTCTAGATTGTAGGTAGATGCCATGCCAATAGTTATGATGATGATATGGTGGTTGCAGGTACCCAGAATAAGAAGAAAATTGTAGTGTTACTTATGTTTTTGTAATTATGGGTTATCTTTGAAATAAATGTAATATTAAATAGATAACCAACACTATTGTTATAAACAAGAATGTTATTTTTTGATTTATTGTGATGAGTAAGAAATTATAGCATATTGGTATGTTTGGAAAAATGGGAATTCTATTCTAGGAGTGATTTTAATTACAATTTTATATATTTCTAATAATGTATGTACCTATTATCTGGAAATTAAATGACCATTTTATAATGTGATCCTATGTGAAAGTAATTAATATATATTCTTGTGTGCTTTACAAAATACTTGGGAAAATATGGAGAAAAGAACCACATCAAAAGGGATGACCTTAGAATAAACATATAGTGTGGGTTCCTCATATGTGAGTGTTAACCTCCATAACGTAGAAAACTAAAATTTAAAGGATGATCCTAGTTGTTATACTTGTTGACACCTCCTATCTTAGAGGAGATGAGATCAAAAAATTTGATTATTGTTTGAGTATGTATACTTAATGAAAAAAGAAACAAAACCACTTTATATAGGAATGGTTATGGTTTGACCACATATAGGATGTAACTTAAAAGCTATCTGAATGACCCTAACCTAATGATCCTTGGAATGGTTACCCCTTCACCAATGTGTTAGCCTTTTTTATCTTTCACTTCAAATGGGGGTTTAAGTGAAATAGCGATCTAAGAATGGTTCAATTTGGATTTATCTTACTTATAAGTGACTTTATTTTAGTAAGAAACATTCTCTTGTAGTTCTAGAGGCTTAATAGTATTATTTAAGCCTGTGTGAGAAAGGGTTATTCATGTATGTGGAAGTGTGTTTGTAGTAATATTTAAATGGTATAAAGTCACTTTTGAGATGTAAGAGACATGATATCTAATGTAACATAATCGTATGGTTGTTTTAGAGACTAGGTTTCAATTGAATAAATTAACAATGTAAGTGCTTAGGGTCAGGAGGTTAATTTGGAAATGACAATTTTTACCACCTTGAAATGTGACCAAACAAACTTGAGTGAACCATGAAGTGAGGTGGTGCCCCACATCAGTACCTCAAGGGAATCCAGAATCAACTTAAATGAAGACTAATTAATCATAGTACATGAGTGTTTTGGAGAATATAGGGTGATTCAAATATGAGATGTTTTGTTGAAATAACTCTTAGAGGTTTAGTTGTGAATGAGATTTACATTTAGATCCAATATTCAAAGTTGTGTTCTTGATTGCACCATTAAGAGTCAAATGTCGATGAAATAATTAATAACCTTTAGAATTTAAATTGTAATCACGAGGTGTGAGTTTTTAAAGAAAGTAAAATTTGGAGGTATTGTGAGATCAAGGTGTTTGAACACTCTAAAATTGAATTTTAGTTGGACGTAGAGTCCTTAAATGAAAATAGATGTAAACTTAAAACCAAGACCTTTTTATATGCTATTGTTTCTCGAAACCTATAGTCAACTTTTTCTATCAAAATGGTGTCCCTAAGATGTTGAATTTTTGATTAAAACAAAATATGGAATCCATTCCCTTTAAACCAATATTAACTCTTTACGTGCGATTAATGATGGGATGAATTGCTCCATGTAAGTTTAAGTTTTAGGGAGAACATGATTTCTTAGTTGGAAGATGAAAATCATGACGTGGAAATTTTAAATTAACTCTAACTAATTATTGAATTATAACATCTACAAAAAAAAACTATCCACCCTTGAATTATTTTTCCCCTTATTAACTTCATGTGAATTTCCTCCTTTTTGTAATGGAAGTGAAATAAAAATGTCAAGTAAGTATGATTTTAGTTGAAACATAAACTCTAGTTTGAGACCGAGAGATTAGAGACTCTCACATGTTTGTTAAAATATTTCAATATAATATTGAGTTATGGAAATTATATTAATAAAGAAAATAACCAAGTTAAGTGTACTTGTTATAAGTTAAATCTGAAATGAGATTAATATGTAGTGTTGTAAATGAAAATATATGCTTACATAACAAATAATCTCGAGACCTATAAGATAAAATAAGGGAAATTAAATTGGAGTTAATATGGAACCATATTAAGTTAAGTGTTAAACGAAATAAAGGAAATTTAGTCTAGATAAAAGGAGAATATAAGCTTACACGATAAGTTCTCTTCAAACCTTTAATGTTAAATAATGAAATATGATTATAATAAATATGTATCCGTGAAAATGTAGTGTTGTGGGAAGTACCTACCCATTATGTTCATATTTTCAGTGATTCGTTGTTTCGTACTTGTTCGTTTATAAAAGTGTGGCATTGAGTTTCATATTGTGTCATCATGTTGTATGAGTGGGCTCATTTTTGTACAAGTTGTAGACACCAAAAATTCACTTCGGTAGTTTTATTGCTAAAATTGTAGTAGCTATCCTCTTTCCTATCATTTCCATTATAATTAGTGTTTTTCCACTAATTAACTAACTTTTCCCTCTATTTTGATCAATTAACAACACTTTGTTAATTAACTAGCCTTTATAACGTTCCGGATGCCAATTAATGACACTTCGTTAATTAACTAGCCTTTATCACATTCCGGATGCCAATGAACGACACTTCATTAGTTATAATCCTCTCTAAATCAATTAATTAACTATCATTAGTTAATTAAGCCTTTTTAACAATGCATTTAATAATTAAACCCTTTTATTGGCTAAATCCCACTTTCAAATGCTTCAAATCATATGAAATTTCTCCTAAAACACCTCCAAATAGCTTAAAAAGCTTATTCTAGCCTATTAATTAATCCTAGTTGATTTATTATATCATCTATAAGTCTTGTGAGTTGTTAATCACCTGTTAATTCTTCTAAGCATAATTAACAAGTCTAAATATACTTTATCCTTTATCCCACATTCATTGGGATTCAAGCTTCTCCCAAATATAAAGCTATATAAAGGACCAAGCTCCTTCCTTCACTTCTTACACCATACTTTGCATAATACTTCATATAAGACATATGATTTAAAAGCCTTCTCCATTAATTGGGAGTAGTTTTTTCATCTCTTTCATCCATTCCTTCATGCTTGATTAGTAAAGGAAGATCTAAACATGGCCTTGTAGCCATTTTAGTAAGATCCTTTTATCATCTTGAAGAAAAAACACAAATTTGATTTCTTTTGATCTTCATAGGTTCATATTTTAAATACAATCATATATATATTTAGTAGGAATGTTTGTAGTTATATGATTGATATCATGTTAATTTAATTTTTTCATTCCAATAAGCTATGATCATAATGGTTCTATGGTAGATTTTAGCTTATTTTTTAGACTACTAGGTGTTAGTCTATTTAAATTAGCTTTGAAAAGTTTATATGAACACATTTGGTACGCTCGAAGGGACATACTCCATTGTCCTTTGCATTCTATTTCAAAAAATTTAGATTAGTTTCAAATTTTGGTTACTAACCATCATTTTAGCATATTTTTAGATAAATATGGTGTTTCTTAACTAGATTAGTTGATTTTGCCTTGTTTTGTTGCTCTTTGCAGCTGTAAAGGAGGTGAGGTGTTGCCAAATTTGGATCAAATTTCCAATGTTTCGAGGTTTTGGAAGTTTTTTTGTGATAATTTCCATGTATTTGGTGACCTACAGGAAATTTTCATTTTTGTTAAAAGGTGCGTGATTTTGTTAAAAGGAGCGCAATTTTGTTCAAAGGTATGCAGTTTTGTTCAAAGGTGCGCACTTACGTTCACAGGCCCACAGTACCGTTCTATAGGAATTTTTTTCCTCTGTGTATTATGTGCGATACCATCATCAAGCTCATGGTGGCATCTCTCGGCCCATGGTTTTGTTGCATTACTTTTTCCCCCCTTGTGACATCTTTGTGGTTTTGTGTCTAAGCTTGTGTAGGATTTATATTGTTTTATGCTCTATCACTGTTTGACTTTTTTCTAAATGGGATCACAATTTTTTGAAGATTCCTGCGGTTTTGTTTAGATGCTTGTGTGTTTGTAATTAAACTTTTAATTTTGTGCATAGGCACAAGGTAGTATGTTAAGTCAAATTTTAGTTAGGGTTTCAAAGTTTAAGATTCTGGTTTTTAACATTTTATGTCATTTTACAGGGTTTATAACTTTTTTTCTTGCATATTTTTGATTTATATCACTTTTCAAAAATGTATAATGCTTTAATGAATGTCATGTTTCCATGTGATAAGTTAAGTTACACTAAAGTTTGTCTATGCTCTTATTTTCCACCTTAGGGTGATCTTGATGATCAAAAACAACTTTAGTTTTCATTTTTCTAACAATTGGTTCATTGGAAATGTAATCTTTCATTTTTGGCTTAAGGGAATGAACATTTTACAAAGCATTTTTATGGTCCTCTGATTTGAAGTATTCTATTTTTATCTAGTTGGGCTAAAGTTTGTGTACGATCTTCTCTTGCACCTTAGGGTGATCTTGAGAATAAAAAATGACTTTAGTTTTCATTTTTTCTAACATTTGGTTAATTTGGAAACTTAATCTTTTTTTTTTTCTTAAGGGAACAAACACTTTATCAAGCTTTGTTTAAAGTTCATTTGATTTAAATTTTTCCTTTGCATTTATCTAGTTGGATCAAATTATTGTGTATGTTATTCTCTTGTATCCTTAGATGATCTTGAGAATTAAAAGAAACTTTGATTCAATTTCTATTGGAAACTAATAAATCTTTTGTGCGTAAGAACTAATTCACTTGTCAAAGAATTATAAACCTAAACAAACTCTAAGTACATGTGTGTTGCAGGTTTGGCAATGGTGTACTAAACATCATTTCTTAATATCAAAAGATAAGAATACACCACTTTATTCAACACACTGTATTTGCAGGTTTCGGTTAAGGGTTAAAAACTGTTCACTTTGAATTAGGAGAAGTATCTTGGCATAAGCCATAAAAATTATTTTGAGGATTACCCCAGGAACCCCAAAGTAGTTGACACCTTGAGAGAAATGGTGGATGAAATAATAAGTTCCTCGATACCCAATTGACTAGTACGCCTTTGTGAGTTAAGCATCAAAATTATTTTCACGTGACCCCAATGCGATAAAACTAAATGGAATTTATTGCTCATTGTATTAAATGGGAAAAAGTAAAGTTGAGATACTCCTTGGATATTCCTAACGGGATTTTATTAGCAAACCGCACTCATAGAGGTAGTTTGTGACACCTAGATAGTAAAATAATAGGAAGCTATTTGGTTTGGGGCCAGCTTGAATTCATCCATCCTATTCTAAAGAGCTCTCAGAAAGTGAAATTTTCTTTAGAGTCATATCCTTGTTATTTGAATAAGCAAAGATTCCATTAAAGTTGAAGCCGCATGTTATTCATCACAAAATTTACAAAGTGTTACTTTGTCCTAGTTTTTCACTTGTCGTAAGACAAGGTGAAACTCTCCCAAAGTTACACCAAGTATTTTTCATCACCACTTGTTCTAATCCTATGTTTTCTTTTTGCCCATTTGGGACAAAAAAATAATATACATACATCTACACATGCCTACATCCTTCCTTATTACGATTTCAATAGTAAGTGTTGAAAGTGTGCTGGTACGCCTCTATATATTGGTAGCCATTATCTTGATACCCACATCAAGATTATCATTGTAGTTAGGTTGTCTCATCATTGAATTCCTTTGAGTTGTTACACTAATCATATCATATTAATACAATTTTGATACTTACTCATGTTTCCTTTGTGAAACTTGGTTTAAGTCACTAGATTGTATTGTTACATTGCTCACATAACTATCAACTTCGTGATATACTTAGTCCTTGTTTTTATTCCAACATTTCCTTGAGTTTTTAGAAGTGTTGTCATTATGTTTCTTGCATCATATCAACAACATTTTGATACTAATATCTTGCATTTTCTACAAAGCTTGATTAACATACCCAAATAGTGTCATTGCGTTGCTAGCATTTGTAGCTTCCATTTTCAATACTTGGACTTTGTGGGTGTCTAAACTTGTTTAAGTATACCTTGTTTGGAAATCATGTCAACAACATATTAGTACTTAAGTATTGTTTATTCTAAACCTGATCTAAGTATTGATTTCTTGTGTTTTCATTATTGTACCTGTCGACACTAAAATTTTCCTCCGTAATTTCTATTTCATTAATGTATGTATTAGGAATAGGATGTTGTTAAGTGTAATTAGTAGAAGTGTCTGATAGAAGATAACGGCACCGTCAGTACGGTGCCGCCAATAATGTGGAGTACGGTAACAGTCAAAGTACAATAGGAATGTTGTAAAAAGTAAATATTTGTCGTAAGTGGTCCGATAATGTTAAAATGTCAAAGTTTGGGTAATTAGAGAAGTAGGGTCTACATGATTAGGAATTAGAAATATTATATTGGTAATAAAGACAAGGAGTGAGGTCATAAATATTTTTGTGTATTTTATTTGTAAAAAGTTTAAAAATGTGGAACCCATGTAAAATGATAAGGTTTATCTTATCTTAACAGATAAGCTTACATGTACAGATAAGAGTTAAGGTATGGAATATGATTTGTCAAAGTGGATTTCTTATCCTATTTTAGAGATAAGATGGATAAGCTTGGAAGTTCTATAAATAGAGAGGCTACCCCCCTCATTTAGCATAGAAGGAAGTAGTGAGAAATATTGTAGGAAGTGTGCGAAGGAAGCCATCAGTTTAAAGGTGTGTTGAAGAAGCCATTAAGAGGTGTAATTGTAAAGTTTCTCCCATAGTCCTTGGGAAAAGGCAAGTGAAGTCAATAACACTTGAAGTACCTCATGGGTGAGATTGTAACAGTTTCATGTTAATATTATAATTTATTTTGATATTTCAGATTTATCATCATTCTGTCTTATCATAGTCGATGGTATTCTTGTGTTATGTTGTTGTTTTGTTTCCAGATTACATCCACCAAACTAAAGGTTGTGCATTAGTAAATAATCATAGCACAAGGAGTTCCCGGTGAAGAATTATCATAGTGCCGGATTGGTGATGACATTTTGGTTCCGTTGCCGGGACCATTCCTCGTTGGTGGATTTTCTGGAGAGATATTCCCACTAAGTCAAAAATCAATTGGAGGGTAACCTTGTTTTTACTGTGCATAGTAGTTACCATGGTAAAGTCATTTTTACCGTGAATATTAGTTACCATGATAAAGTCATTTTTGCTGTGAATAGTATTTATCACAGTAAAGTCACTTTTTATTGTGAATAGTATTTACCGCAGTAACTTCACTTTTTACCGTGAATAGTGTTTACCACAGTAAAGTCAGTTTTTAACACAGTAAGTCAAGTTTTACCATAGTTTACCGTGGTCATTTCTATAGTGATTCCAATTATTTGTGCACATAAGTCTTGTTGATTGTACTTGTGAGTTGGTATTTCATGGTGGTTACTTTTGAAAATGGGAAAGATTCCTGTTTTTTCAGCTCAATCTAATAAAGATGCTTCTTCTTTCATTCAAGAGTTTAAGCGATCTTGTATTTGTAATGGCCTTATAAGAAGAGAACAATGGACTAAATTTTTTCCTACCTTTTTAGATGGTTCAGCACTTAGGTGGTTTGAAACACTAGGTGATAATGTGAAAAATTCATGGGATTTATTAACTGAAAGTTTTCTTGAAGAATTTGGTCAACAACAGAAATATGCAGATCTCATGATCGAGATCACAAAGCTATATCAAGGAGAGAAGGAGAAGATAAGGGATTATCATGATCGTGTTCTAGAGCTAAGGAGGAAGCTCGATGCCCAGATCCAGGAAGGAAGGACTAGCGGATGGGTTGATGAACGGCGTGGATAATCTCCTTTGTAAGCACTTCATTCTTGGGATGAAGCCAGAGATCAGACAACGAGGTGAAGTATGACCGCCCAGCTACCATTGAACAAGTAAAGGAGATTGCAAGAAGGCAAGAAGAGAGCATGGAAGAGGAGCCCAAAGAAATTGTTGCTAAAGTAGAGCCTACACCAGCACCTTTGGTCCTGAATCCACAACCACTCCCCGGTAAGCACAAATATTTCTCCTAATACATCTACTGAGTATGAAGATCTACTCAAAAAGATGGGTCAGTTAACTATTAATCTTCTTCAAGGAAAGGAATTTAGTTCTCAGGGAGGAGATAGAGGTCCAAAAAGAAATATTTCTAAAGTTGTTTGTTATGGTTGTTATAAAAAGGGTCATTATAAGTATAATTGTCCAGACTAGAGCTTCTACATCTGGTAAGGGAGATAATGATAAAGGAAAAGCACCTGTGAATTCTTTTGATGTAGTAGATAAGAGCAGAAATAATGAAGTAGATGTGTTTGTAACAAAAAGAAAGAAAGAAAAAGATAATCAAGATGGAAATGATCCTAAGAAGATGAAACGAAGAAACTCGTTACAAGAAACATAGGAGAAGAAAGTTGGGGTGTGCAGGATTTTCTGATTTCACAGGGGTAAGGACCATACTCCATCTTGGAAGATCTGTCCAAAAGGCCTGCAAATATTACATATGGTCAACTCTTTGCTATGTCTTCTGAGAAGAGGCGGGAGTTGCGAGATGGACTCAATGCTCAAAGAAGGAAGGAGGTTGAGGTCCCTGTTTTGGAGGCAGAGGCAGAATCCCTATGCTCCACAAGCTGAGGTATTATGTAATGGTATTTCAATTCATGATGTCTTAGTTGATGGAGGTGTTGCAGTTAATGTAATGACTGAGTCTGTAATGAATATGTTGGGTTTAAAAATTGATCGCCCTTCAACACTTATGTTAAGGTCATTAAATAAAGGAAAAACTAAACCAAAAGGTGTAGTTTCAAATGTGGCAATATCTATTATGGGTGTTGTCTGTGTGGTAGAATTTCAGGTGATGAAAAATGGTACTGTTGTGTACCCAATGCTGCTGGGAAGACCATGGCTAGGGAGAGTTCATGCAAGAAACTAATGGAATGAATGTTTCATGACACTTGGATGTGGTAGAGAGAGGGTGAAGATAAACATGATCCCTCGACATCATAAGGCAGAACCTGTGGATTCAAGTGATGAAACTGATGATTGGACATCCTCTGATTACTCTAGTACCAGTGAAGTGGACACTGAAGATGAAGAAAGTGAGTTTGATGTTTTAGTCATGGATATCCTTCCAGTCAAACCGACTCATGACCCCATAAAATTATCTGAAGAAGAAGTTGATGATCGTCTCCAACAAATAAAGATTGGTGATGCTGTGATGGAGAGTGAGAAGGAATCCTACCTCCAGCTCTTTCGAAGGTACATACACCTATTCAATTTTGATTACAAGGAACTCCGTCAAGTAAGTTGGGTAGAACATTGTATTGAGCTAGTAGATGGTGCTAAGCCCATAAAGCAAATGCCATATAGAATGAATCCTAATTTTTCCAAGACTGTAAAAGAAGAAATAGATAAGTTGCTTGATGCAAGATTCATATTTGCTGTGGAGAATTCAGAATGGGTTTCTCCCATTGTGATCTCAATAAAAAAGAATGGGAAGCTACGCATTTGTGTTGACTACAGGAAGCTCAATAAGGCAACAAAGAAGGATCATTACCCTCTTCCATTTTTAGATCAAATCTTGGACGAAGTAGCTGGCCAGGAGTGCTATAGTTTTGCTGATGGATATAGCGGCTACAACCAAGTTCGTATAGCAGAGAAAGATCAGCTGAAGACTATGTTCACCACTCCTTGGGGAACGTTTGCTTATAGAGTTATGCCTTTTGGGTTGTGTAATGCTCCAACAACATTCCAACGTTTGATGAATAGGGTGTTCGAACCCTACATTGGGACCTTCATCAGAGTATTTCTGGATGATTTTTGAATCTATGGGAGCAAGTTGGACCACCTGCACCAAATGGAGACAACATTTCAAAGGTTAGATGAAGCACAAGCCTCACTAAACCCTACAAAGTGTGTCTTTGGATGTTCTAAAGGCGTTTTGTTAGGGCATGTTGTATCCAGAGATGGTATTGGTACTGATCCTCATAAAGTTTCAAAAATCAAAGATTTACCATTTCCTATTAATAGAAGTAAATTGAGATCATTTTTAGGCCATGTGGGCTACTATAGAAGGTTCATCAAGAATTTCTCAAAGCTTGCACAGCCACTAACCCAGTTCTTGAAGAAGGATGTTACTTATGAACCAGGAAATAAGGCGCATGAAGCTTTTAGACAACTGAAGGAAGCCCTTGTGTCTTCACCTATTTTGAAGAATCCAGATTGGAGCAAGCCATTCATTGTGTACACTGATGCCTCAGATGCAACACTAGGAAGTACTTTGAGCCAAAAGGATGAAAATGGGAATGAACATCCAATTTACTTTGGGAGCAGAAAAATGAGAAGTGCTGAGGTAAATAATACTGTAACTGAAAAAGAGGCTCTGGCTATCATTTTTGCTGTAAAGAAGTTTAGAAATTACTTGCTAGGACAAAAATTTCTAGTTGTAACAGATCATCAGGCTCTAAAATATATTGTAAATAAGCCTAACCCATCAGGGAGGATAGCAAGATGAATAATTTTGCTACAAGAGTTTGAATTTGATATTATAGATAGGCCAGGAAAGAAGCATGTCAATGCAGATGCACTCTCTTGAGCCTATGATGGTTTAGGATCATGTTGTGATGATGATGATTTCCCCGATGCAGCCTTATTATCCCTTGACACAATCTCTAGTGAATGCATAGATATTTGGAATTATCTGAATGAATTCAAGTTTCTTGATGGTGCCAATGTAAAGACTAAGAGAAAGATTACTCAATCCAGTCATCCATATTCTATTTTGCATGGAGTATTATTTCGAATATGACCTGATGGACAGGTACAAGAGGGCAGTTAGACGTGATCAAGGGAAGGAACTGTTAGAAGAATTCCACAATGGTACATGTGGAGGGCACTTCTCTAGACAACTTATAGCAAGAATGATCTTGGATGCAGGTTATCACTGGCCCACTCTTTTTAAAGATTGTTATAATTATTGTAAGACATGTTATATTTGTCAAACACATGGTAACCGTAAGACTTCATCAGCTCCATTATGTCCTATTCTTCCCCTTGGTCCCTTTGAAAACTGGGGAATAGACCGTTGTAGGTCCACTTCCAACTACATCATGCCAAAATAAGTATATTGTAGTTGCCACAGATTGTTTAACCAAGTGGGTTGAAGCTAGGCCATTGAAAAACTGCTTCCATGAGATGAAGTGGCAAGCTTCATGTATGAACACATTGTCACCAGATTTGGTTGCCCATTAGAAATTGTAACAGATCAAGGAAGCCACTTCATTAATGAGGTGGTAGAAGCCCTAGTCAATAAGTTTTCTATTAAGCATAGGAATGGCAACAACATACAAGCCAAGCACAAATGGACAGGTGGAATGAACAAATTTTGTGTTGTGTCAAATTCTAGCAAAAGATGCAACCTTGTAGGTACATAAATGGGATAAAAGGATTCATGCAGCATTGTGGGCATATAGGGCAACATCAAAGTCAACAACAGGATACTCCCCATTTCAGTTGGCCTATGGCATTGATCCAGTTCTTCCTATTGAGTTTGATATTCCCACTGTGAGAGTTATAAAAAATGAAAGGATGGATGAAAGTAATTCAGTAAAAGAAAGGTTGGTACATCTTCATTTGCTGGAGGAAATGAGAGAAATAGCAAAGGATACAAGCCATAAGAAGAAAATTAAGCAGAAGAAATACTTTGATCAAAAGATCCGGTGGTCTCCATTTCATGTGAATGACTTGGTTCTGGTATATGATTCCAGATACAAAAAAAGAAGACAGAGAAAATTTCTTCCAAAATGGATGGGGCCCTACAAAATAGCAGCTGTGCATGAAAATGGTACGTACCGATTGGAGGAATTGGATGGCACTCCCCATTACGAAATGGGTCAACCACGACAAGTTGAAGATTTTCCAAGCACCAGAATAGTCTACTTCAAGGACGGAGTAGAAGCTAGGAAGGGGGAAGATGTCGGCACTAGAATTTTCCTCCGTAATTTCTATTTCATTAATGTATGTATCAGGAATAGGATGTTGTTAAGTGTAATTAGTAGTAGCGTCTGATAGAAGGTAACGGTGCCGTCAGTACGGTGCCGCCAATAATATGGAGTACGGTAATAGTCAAAGTACAATAGGAATGTTGTAAAAAAGTAAATTTTTGTCGTAAGTGGTCCGGTAATGTTAAAATGTCAAAGTTTGGGTAATTAGAGAAGTAGGGTCTACATGATTAGGAATTAGAAATATTATATTGGTAATAAAGACAAGGAGTGAGGTCATAAATATTTTGTGTATTTTATTTGTAAAAAGTCTAAAAATGTGCAACCCATGTAAAATGATAAGGTTTATCTTATCTTAACAGATAAGCTTACATGTACAGATAAGAGTTAAGGTATGGAATATGATTCGTCAGAGTGGACTTCTTATCCTATCTTAGGGATAAGATGGATAAACTTGGATGTTCTATAAATAGAGAGGCTACCCCCCTCATTTAGCATAGAAGGAAGTAGTGAGAAATATTGTAGGAAGTGTGCGAAGGAAGCCATCAGTTTAAAGGTGTGTTGAAGAAGCCATTAAGAGGTGTAATTGTAAAGTTTCTCCCATAGTCTTGGGGAAAGGCAAGTGAAGTCAATAACACTTGAAGTACCTCATGGGTGAGGTTGTAACAGTTTCATGTTAATATTATAATTTATTTTGATATTTCAGATTTTGTCATCATTCTATCTTATCATAGTCGATGTTATTCTTGTGTTATGTTGTTGTTTTGTTTCCAGATTACATCCACCAAACTAAAGGCTATGCATTAGTAAATAATCATAGCACGAGGAGTTCCTGGTGAAGAATTATCATAGTGCCGGATTGGTGATGACATACTGAGCTTTTCTTTATAAACGCAGGGAGTAGCTATTCTTGTTATTAGATCATAGTATTGTACTTGATTGTTTTGTCCTAGATATTTCTTTTTATACGGAACCCTATCTATGGATTATTATTTATTCTTTTATATCCTTGATTCTTTGGAATATTTACCATTCATTTGTTGACATTCTGTGTGACGTTTGCAATCATCATGCTATTTGATTTTTCCTAGGTTCATATACTACTTGTACACATTTTTTAGACCTTAGCAAAAACACATCCTATCAAGTAAATTTTGACACAATATAAACATTGGAAAAGTTTCCTTTGCACCCATTATGTTGATAAATCATTTTGACATTTACACTAGCAACTTGTTATCAAAAACTCGTTGGTTTATCAAAATTGTTTCATCACGATGTCTGTTTTTCTTAGATTCCCTTTGGAAAATCACACGGGCATCCCCATATTTGTAAAATGTCTAGTTCGTTACCGTTATGCTGTCTGAATTGACATGGAACTTCATTCCATTTAAAGAAGTGCAATCACACTATCTAGTTCTAGTAATTTGTACCCAACGATGCTAATAATGACTAACTATCACATGGTTCCTCATAATTATTACAATAAGGAACCTAGGTTTCAGCATTCACATCAAAATATTCCCATCACAACTAAACCTTGTTTGGTTCTTTGCAGTAAAGATTCTGTTCGGTTACCCCTTTCACCTCATAATCAGTGGTATGATTTTGAAGATTCCAATCCAAATGATCATTTAGATTCCCCTCAGTCTCTTGATCCTCATCTAATCAACTTTATTCTATGGAATATTCAATCACCCAAACAAAATTTTCCTCTTATAAGGGTTTGTGTCACAAAACGTTCTCTCCATCATTTCTCTAATTCGACTCTTGAGTTGCAGTCCTTTCATTTCTCTACAAGACCCATTTATCAGTTGTCTCAAAAACATCTTCCTCCTTTGAAGATCTAGGTGACTCCAAGTTCCTCTAATAAAACATCTAATTTGAATCTTGAGGTCGTAGTCCTCCATTTTTTGTAGGACCCACTTTATTAGTCACCTCAATGACCTCTTCCTCCATTGAAGATCCATGCAACTAAAAATTCTTCTAATCAATCATCCAAGTCAACCCCTCCATCATAATCTACAAACATTCTATGTGATCCTCTTTTTCTACCTACAATATGTTGTATTATAGGTAAACTGATACCAACCTATTCCAAATCCCCATCTTCTTCCACTCGTAAGACATCTAGATCAAAATTCACTTTGTATCTTGAGTCATCTTCCTCTATCAATTAATCTTCCACACCTGGTGTACCTATTTCTTCCAATTGACCTACTATGACTGAAGAAAAAATACCGATCAATTTATTTCAGAATAAAGAAGAAATCAGAGAATTCATGGGGATAAGTGATGAATTTCCTCTAGAGGATCAAAAGCAAGGATTCTCTTTAGGCCTCCATGCATTCACATATTGCGGGTTAAAATTTGATTCCTTTTATAAGAAAATAGAGGAAGATCCTAAGATCTTCAAACTTGATCCTCTTCTTGTTCTTCCATTTTAACATTCCCCATTACATGGAGGAATTCCTGGGTATTTCATTGATCCCTGGCCTATTTTCTTATTACCCAATCATTCCTTATATATCACAATTCCTTAATCACAATCTCTCATTGGGTCACCTCTGGGTAGCCCATCCTCTTCTTCTATTTGTGGTCCACCTCCTTGTATCCCATCTTCATCTTCCCTTGGGTCACGTCCTAGTATCCCATTATCTTATATATGTGGCTCGCCTCCTAGTGGCCCATTTTCTTCTATAATTGGGGCACATCTTAGTGGCCGCTCATCTTCTATTCTTAGGCCACATTCTAGTAGCCCATCATCTTCTATATATGGGACACCTCCAGGTAGTCCTTCATCTTCCATCTATGAGAAACCTCGAGGTAGTCCTTCATATTCCATCTATGAGACACTTCTTGGTAACCAATTTATTCTATACTTGGGCCACACCCTAGTAGCCCTTCATCTTATATCTATGGCTCACCTCATGGTAGCCCATTTTGTTCCATCTTGGGGCCACATCTTAGTATCCCTTCATCGTTTATCTATGTCTCACCTCCCAGTGTCCGATCATCTTCAATTATTGTACCATATCCTATTCGTCCATCATATCATCCTTTTATCAACAATTGTGGTAATCCCACCATCATCCCTACAATTAATCTCATCAATCTTAAACATCCACTTTCTTCTCCCACTTCTCAGGATAAGAAATATCACGCATTAGCTTATATGAAACCCAAAGATTTTCTTCATCAAGCTAAGATCAAAACCTTGAAGAGCTCCAAAGATTCCAACAAATCAAACAACCATAAAGTGAAAAATAAAACGTGATTCAAGAATGCACACCAACGCAACCATCAAGTATGGCGAAAAGTGCAAAAACCTATGGATAGGGAACTGAAGATTCCTTATTAAAAATCCATGTTTGGAGATAAGACATAGTAAGTTATCGAGTATGATCTCACCATGGTCATTGAGATTGGAGATAATATCACTCTTGATAAGAAAAAAATCCTAGTATCCTTTATAAAATAAATCACAAACATCATTATTGGATCCTATCATGCAGAGTGACATTGTTGGTCCAAACTTCCCAAAATAATAAAAAATCTAAAAAACTTTCAAAAATACAAAAAAATGAGAAAACATTAAAAAAATCAAAGTTACAAAGATCAAACATTGTAATAAGGTATTGCATACACATGGATGTTCACCCACAATTTTCATCCCTCCGGTGAGTTTTTGGTTGGTTTATTTGAGCTCATTTTGTGATATTTATCTATATGGTATCCATTTGACCTTGGTCTTTCATCACCTTGGTAAATTAAATAACGAGTAACCTCTTAGAGACCCTATCACTATTTTCATGTAATAAAATTGTTGCGAAGAACTTTGGACGTATTTGTTGAAATTAGCCAATGTCTTCATCACAATTACTTTCATATCCTTCCATCAATCCATCAATGGTTCTTAACCCCTTATCAAAACAATTGAGAGAGCTGAAATAATTTTTTAGAAAGCAAAAAATTAATTTAAAAAAAAAATCAAAATGTAAAATTAAATCAATATATAACTCTCTCTTGTTATGTATTGTGATGTTTGAGGCTTGATGCTCATGTTTTTTTTACATGAGATATTGGATCTTATCTTGAAATTGTGTGGATACGTTCGTGGGTTTGAGTTATGTAAAGTCTACTGCATATTTGTTACTGTGATGCCTTATTTTTATGTTAAGCACATGTTCTATGTATTTGATCTATGCCTGGGGCATGTGTGTTGAATTCAATGATGTGTGGACCATTATTTTATTTCCCATGGTTGGGATAGAGGTCTTGTGATGTGATACATTCATGAAAATGTGTTAAGAAGGTATTTTGTGGGTTATTAGTTTTGTTCTTAAACCTTGTGTGATATTGTGATGTCATGTGTTTTGGGAAACCTATTGGAAATTTAAAACAAACGAAACTTTTAACAAGTGATAACATTATCAGAATTGAACAAGTAAATAGTGCAATTGATAAAACTAATAAGTTTGAATACCCTTATGAGAAAACACAAGTGAATGTGTTTCAAAATGATTATCAAAATTTTGATTCGAATCCACTATGGATTGGAACAATTGAAAAATGAAATCTTATGAGATTTGAAAATAAGAAAAGGTATTAAGGAAAAGATTAATTGAATGAGAAAATCAAGATAAATGACAATCTTCATAGAATATTAAGAAATTAAGAAAAATCTAAAATGGGTTTAAATTTTTGGTCATCGTGTTTTATGTGATAGACACCTTTTCCCTAAACAAAATTGTCGATGTTGATTCTCCTAGTTTAATTATCCTTCTTGCTACCCTAGTGTTATGTCCCATCTAGGATGATGTTATTATAAGGGGAGGGACATGTAATGCTCCTCCCATTACCACCTTTATGACTTCAGTTGTGTGAGATTGAGTTGGCCCCATGGTATGATTGAGTTCATGTCTAATTGTTTGTTTATGATCTGGTTAATTTGAAAAATGAAATAATAGAAATAATAGAGGTAACATTGGAAATGTCCTTCCTCAGACAAACAAGGTAGACTATATGAAGTGTCTTCATGCTTTCGAATGGATTGGAAAAGTATTTTTTACTTGTATATTCATTTAACTCGAGATCACTTTTAATTTCTTAAGTTAAAAATACTATAATATCAATACAGTTTGTGAAAAAAGAATTTTGTTATGGATAATAAAGACAATCCTTATAAATTTGAATTGAAAATAATTACTTAATATAAAATAATTTTGGTGAAATATACAATTTCCTTTGATTATATCTTTATGCATGTGAATTTAATGAAACTCGTAAAATGAGGGGTTATAAAAAAAAATGTTAAATAGTTAAGTAAATAAAATAAAATAAAGATAAACATAAATAAAATAAAATGGGACAAAACCCCAAAAAGGGTGGATTAGGGAAATTTAGTAGTTTTAAGTTTTTTTGGTCTTCCTTGTGGTAGGTCTATGTGCCACCATGGAGGAGAGCACAATGTAAAATACAAGCTCAAATCCAAACTCCAAAACCACGGTCTACATATTCATCATTTCCTGTGATTTGTTTCATAAAACGCCTTGAAGAAATGTGGCCTCATTGGCCTATAATGATTGTTGTGTATGCACAAAAAATGGTCTACTTGAGAAGGATTTTAAAAAATTTAAGAAAAATTCTTTTGGTAGGTGATTAGCCTAGCTCCACAAATTGTCATCTCCTTCCCCTTCTAGCCATGTATGATTTTTTTATGAAACTAAGTTTGGCAGAGGATGGCTTGGAATTGTATGTTTTGTTTTTTTTGTATAAAAATGTGGAATCATACATTTGGAAGGCAAACTATTTGTAAATTTGGGAAGCATATGCCTACCATGCGGTCTAATTGAAAAAATTCCTTGAGGAAATATGGCTCAGGTTTCCCTTTTTCCATGGTTGCAAGATGCGCATGCATTAGTTTGTTAAAAAAAGCCCTTGAAAACCTGTAGGCAAATGCATTTTGATAGGTGTAAATTCAAATACCATAACCTTTTTCCAGTGTTCCCTTTCCTTCGCCAAATGGGGATCAATGGTATAGGGTTTGGAATGTATTTCATGGTATTATAAAAGTGGAATTTTCTATTTATTTTAATTATTAGTGTGCTTGGAGACATGTTTATAAAATGTGGAAGCTAGAACAAGGCATATGAGTTGTTTGAAAAAATCACTCAAAGAGGTGCAACGTCTTGGAATTCAATAATTGAAGAATTTTCTCAAAATGGTGTTCTTGATGATGGTTTAGTTTTTTTTTTATGGAAATGAGCCAATGATATATGGTTTCATGGATGATCAAGACTCCAAGATATGCAAAAATACATTCATTTAACATGACGTAGACTATTTTAAGCAAATGTTAGTGTCAAGTACAAATCTAGACTCTGCAAAATTTTCTAGTATCCTCCCATCTTGTGCCAAACTGGGAGATTTTAATCATGGTATGGACCTACACTAACTCTATCTTTCAAATTTATCGCCAATAGTATGAAACTAAGTGTGTTAGGAAAAAAGAGAGATTATGTTGCAAGATCCTTATTTTTCATGTATTCCCACTTTTATTGATATGCGTATGAAACATTATTTTAAAAAAATCCATCCAAACAAAACAACTTGCAATATGGTACAAGAGTTTTTTTTATGAGGGGCCTCAACAAATTATGAGTTCTTAGACATCAACGATAATTAGGTATGCTCAAAACCTGTCTGTTGGAAAGGATTTTGAGTTTCCAAAAAAAATGCATTAAGAGAGCAAGAAGACCGTATGGAGCCTTGCTTTACCCACTTCAGTTCTGACACACATGGCCATATTACCTCCTTCTTGAATAATTATAGCATTTCTAGTTTTCATGTTTTTATTGGGGTAAAAAAAAACCTTTTAGTCAATTAAATGAGATGTAATATCTAATAACAAATTAAAATTTTGTTTTGTACGCAACTAAAAAAGTAACATTGAATGTAAACACTACTCCCACTTACCTCGTGAGACATTTGGAAAAACCTAGATATTAGTTTCGGATATTGAAGCCACGTGGTTGGAAATTTGAACTCAAAATTTAGTGAAAACTAATCCAACGACCTTGCAAAATCTTAATAAAACTTGTTTTTAATGATGCATAAAATATCTCTTTAAATCCATATATGAGAAAATCAAGGTTTGAATGTGTTCCTTTTCACATGGAGTGTTACACAAAACCCCAGATTGTCCTTAAATGTTTCATTTGAACTTTTTATGCCATGTGTTTAGGAGCCTAGTGGAGCTTTTCGTAGCTTTAGGCAAATTCTAAAATTTAAAAATATAGTTTAGTTTTTACCCACACTTTAGGCCTTGGGTGGATAAATATAATTTGGCTTCCGCATACTTCTGGTATTTATCTATGACAATCACTTCTAAGCCTTAGTTTAGACAAAATCATCTCACAAATTTTTTTTCCTGGTGGGTTTTATAGTCCCCCAGTTGTTGGGCGAGGATGTAATTCGAGTGCAATTACGATCGGTAGTTGCAAAAATACGAGCACCAATTAAACCCAGGCCACCAATTTTACGTTATGTCAACTCTGAGTGTTTCCCATTATATAGAGGAGTAGGTGGGGATTTGAATTATTGCATGTTTGAGCCTTAGATATTTTCTTTGAACACATATTTTTATGCTTCTTGTTTAAATTTGAAGCTTTTTTGGAAACTTGTAAAAAATGGGGAAAACTATTGTATAACCTTATTCAAGTTAAATATCGATTGGGAAACCTTGTAAACACTAATATATGATTGTAGGAAAATTTATTTTGACGCTTTTTTTGAGAATATTTTGTTTGTGCAAAAATGGTGTTTTTCCCTCTCCTCTCTTTATCTCTCTCTTTATCTTTGAAAATAAATTGAAATGACATTTATATGTCTTACTCTCCCTACGAGTGTTTTAAGTATTGTTTTCATTATTATTGGAAAACTATGAAATAGTAAATTATGCTAGATTGTAGTGCTGGTACCCAAATTGATTCTCCCTCAGAAACTGAGCAACATCAAAGATTTGACAGGAAGCTTAGAGACAAGCAGATCATGTTGTGTGTCATTTTCTAGTCGGGGAAGAAATGCAGCTTGCTCTTTCTCACTCAGATGTGGACAAATGGATAGTACCATCAAGAGGATTCGATATATCCTCACTATTTTATGGTCTTGCCTTTCAACCAGGGTGAGAGGACCCTTTTGTAGCCTACTGATTATGGAGGAGATGGAGATGTCCTTCCTTGTAAAGTTATTAAGAAGACCTTGAAGAAACTATGATCAATACAACAAAAACATAACTCTCCCGAGTTGTCACCCTAGATAATGGAGATATTTTCTAAGCAAGGTTCATGCCACTAAAGACAATGAAAACTTGATTACTTCTGCATGTTTTGTTAATAGAAATTATACATTTATAAACACACAGGACAAACATGGGTAGTATGGGTAAGATTGGTTGTTTTTAAATGAATTTTTGGTGGGAGGTGAGGCTGAATGAACTTGATTCTCCTGATCTTTGAGATCTTTTACAAAAAATGGAAGGCTTAATCAACAGACTGCTTCATAACATCTAAAATGTTCTTTTAACCAGAAGGTGTGCTTTAATGGAGGCTCAGATTAGTAGGTTTTCACACAAACTGTAAGATTCCAAAATGAAGGCTTAGATTGAAAAACTTAATTGAACATTTTCAACCTTTGTTTTATCACGCCTAAGATACCCTCATAGGCTAACAAACAATCTTATTGTCATGCTAGGAGTAATAGTGATTTTAAATTCATTTATTTCATTATCAAATGAAAGATTTTTTGATAAATGAAATTAAAAATGCCACCAAATTATCATGAGGATAAGATCTTGTGTGATTCACAAAGATTTCAATGAAAGATTGCAATGGGAACATGAAAAACTATTTGCAGACCTTCAAAAATAAAGTAGACACAATTTTTCCCAAAATCAACATAGATTAACTCAAATTGGATTAAATTCATTAGCAAGGGAAAGTTGCTAGAACAATCTCAGAGCTTGTCAATGGATGTACACTTGCAACCACCTTGACATGATCAAATTTAACATAAAAGAAATAAATAGGTTCCTTAGATGGCTTCTCAGAAAGACGGGATCTGTCAAAATTTTCTCTTAGGAAAATACTCCCAACCTTTAACACTCCAACCATTTGCTTGACAAGTTCATGGAATTTATAACATTTTTTCTATAATAGAGTTTTCTTCCCAAAAAAAAAATTCAAAGCACCATTGCTTGTTACGATTCTGATCATGACCCCCTGAATCAGATCTATAAAAAAGTTGTCAAGCGCATCAAAGGGAAAATCTCTTCAAATATTTCCAGCATTCAATCCCTTCATCTAGTAAAACACTCTTCATTTGATGCGCCAACTACTTCCTCCTCTAATCCGCCAAATTTGGTTTCTTGTGTGCCAAGGAAGGAAAGATCGGAAAATCAGATTGAATCTGAGAGTTAGAAGACGTGTTAATGGTAAAAGATGTTTTCAAATCTTCCATACCAAATCAAGATATAAAATTAATTCTCCTCTTCATTTGGCATGTAGCATACATCAAGAAGTGATAAAAAACCACAAAAATTCACATCCCCAGAAGCTTTGGAGAAAAATGGCAGAAAAATTAGATACATGTGCACAGTTGCCATCGATCTCCCTTGTGAATTTGGACCATCCATGTGGGATATCTGAGTCAAAATGTGCATGGGGGTATTTTTTACTTTTTACAACTTTTGGAAAAAATACAAAATTTCTCATTTTACTTTGCCCCTGTACCTTAAAAACGGGATTGACACGTGTCCCAATGTGGGTCCCAGTGGAACCGCGCTTCCTTTTTACACTCTAACCTCTTTTTTCACAAAAATAAAATATTTCAAATTTCCCCCGGAAGCCTGCCTCCCCTGATTTTGAATTTTCAAACTACCACGGGTCTCAATGGCGCATCTTGAGATGGTCCCCAAAAGTAGAGACCCCAAACAAGTGTGGGCTCAACACGTGTCTCAGTCCGGTAGAGTCTTTAAATTTTTTAAAATTCAGTGGAAGGAACCATGTGTCCAGGGTCTGAGGCAATCTCCTTGGATGTTTGAAAAGTCCGAGCAAAGGGCAGAGTAAGCGGGAGCCTCCAAGTGTCCTCTTGGTGCTTCTTCAAAATAAAATCTAGGTGCCGGTCCCCAAACATCCGTGGTCCCTCCACGTGTCCCAGGCCCTTTAGAAAGTTGCTTAAAAAGTATAAGTAAGCGAAGGCCCGACGGAAACCTCCATGTGTCCTTATGGTGCAACTTCAAGATAGTCCTCAAGACGAAAGACCTTGAAAGAGTGCGTGTTCACCACGTGCTCATGGCTCGCTAAAAGTGTACCATCTACATAAAATTTTGTCTATGTACAGGAAAAGCAACAGAATCCTCCATGTGTCCTCTCAGCGTAACTCCAAGGCCAAACCAAAAGGTGAATTTTCAAATGAGTGTCGTTCCTCCACATGGACAAGTTCTGGGTCGAAGCAAGCCATAGAGTTTTTAGAGTGCCCTTTTGAGCTGCATGCAACCAAAAAGATCCATGTTTCCACTAATGTAGAGATGTAAATTTGACAGGGAAAAACACGCCTGTCAAACCGTAAAAATGTAGGGAAACCACCGTTTGAGCCTGGAGATGAAATTTTCTCCAAGGACAGAGAATTTGGAAATTTTAAAAGGTTCAAACATGATCCCCTGAGCTACATCCACTCACGTTTCCTCAGGCATTTGGGACACAAAAGACAGGGACAAAAAAACATGATCGTGGAAAATGGAGGGAAAGGAAAAGCCCAAATTTTTATGACCAAGTAACAGACTCTTTCATATGGTCAAAGGAATAATTTTTTTTTGGGCATTTAAGTGATCCTTGGCTGATGAAGGAACAAACCATGGCAACTGAATGGAGGAAAAAGCCTTCAAGCACCAAAACGAGGAGACAAAAATGTGACAGAGGCCGCAAATTGAGGGATTTCAATGACAAACGGGGCAAGACTGATTTGAGCACCAACATATAGGCAGATTCTATACCAACAATTTTGTTGACCATGTCGTGGTTACATGTACCCAATGTAAGAGGAAAATTGTAGTGTTACTTATGTTATTGTAATAACGGGTTATCTTTGAAATACATGTAATATTAAATGGATAAATCAACACTATTTTTATAAACAAGAATGTTATTTATCTTTTTCTTTTGAGTAAAAAATTGTAGCATATTGGTATGTTGGGAAAAATGGGCATTCTATTATAGGACTGATGTTGATTTCAGGTTTATATATTGTTAATAATGTTGATGTACCTGTATGATGGAAAAGTGACATGCGAGCATGGGAATCTACAAGTGACTCTTCCTCGCACCTGACCTCCTGAGGTCATGCCGAGACAGCCAGTAGGGATGGAATACACATGGGATGCAGATAAGCTAGTTAGGTAATCTTATGTCTTCAACATGCAATGGCGGGATCTGCGAATCTAAGGCAAAGAAGGCCCTCCTAACCTAAACCGGTGTGATAGATCATTCGGTGAGGATAGCTTCTCGAAGGCTCCAATCAATATCGAGCTCTGTCGTGATCCGATCTATGGGTTGTGGAATACGTGGAAGATAACATGTGGGTGCTTCGTATATGTCTCCCGACAAGGTCATGAAAATGGAATGGCTAAATATGCAGTGGATCTTTTGGTGTTTTATGGATGATTCTCTGGTCTAGTCCAGAAATATTTAGCTTGATTAGCTGCTACGTTTAATAATGATAATTGTGTGATAATGTCTAGTGGGAGTGGAGAGGATCTAAACACTAATGTTCACAAACCAACGTCAACGTTGGATTGATTTGTAGGCCTGTTGGGTTGTGGGACCTGTGGATCACAACCGTAAGTTCATGGTTGTTGTGGACCTCCTATGGTCATGTGAAGAATCAATTCCTAATTCCGAGTATCCAGTAGTCATATGCCTTTTCGGCCTCTACGTTTAGAACTAGAAGTTGCACAATTTTCTCAGAGTACCTAACAGGTGTTCTAGCAACTTGGATACATAAGCTAGTGTCTATATCAATGAGGAGGTCTCCTGCGTCTGGCTGTGGGACTAGTGGATCACAATGGAATGTTTTCCCTCTTTCAGGTCCTTCTACAGTCATATGGATATCTATCAAGGTAATCTAGAGTTTGTCTGATTTGACCAGAACGTGTGTGCTTTGTCATCTTCTATGTTTAATCCCCTTAATTGTGAGTTGATTTCTTGTAGGTCTGTTGTTGTTCGGAAGACCTGAATTCTGAGATTTTGGTCTATGTTAGTTATTGCTGCAATAGTATTTGGTTGAGGCATGATTGGCTCAAAAACGTATTCCCTGGGCTCCCTAGGTCCCGTGATTGTCATACAAGATCAATATAAGCCTAACTGAAATGAAATAAACTAACTATGCGAGATATATCTACAACATATATATATATATATATATATATATATATATATATATATATAATATATACTCCTCTATTTTTGTATTTTTGATAATATTTTGAATGGAATTGAAAGAGAAACTAATCTAATATATTCAGAAAATGACAACTAATCTAATAACAAAATTAAAACAAACAAGGTAGCCCGGTGTAGCTACTTGCCTGTGCAGTTGTGAGTTTTATCCTAAATAACTAGATAGCTGATTAACTTAATTGAAAGATTCTCAATCCTACCTCAGAAGTGAGGAATGAATCATAGTTTCTCAGAAACTATCAATCCCCATAGCTTCCCTGGCAATATCAAAAATGAAACTTAACTGAAATGAAATATTTCACTACTCTATTTGATATATTTTAACTAGAACTTTGACAGATAAAACCTGGAATTTGCAGAACATTGGCGAATCCAGTAGTGTATGATTTTATCCCCTCAGAATGATCTCCTTGTTCCTTCGTGTTCACGTGAATCCAGAAGAGCATGTATATGCTAGCATCAATAGAAAAGGTATTTCGAACAATGGCAACTTTGGATATAGACCGAATATAATGCGAGTAGGAGAGGGATAGCGCAAGTGATAGAGCTTGGCATATGTAATTCCTAGCGGGATTTATTGCGGGAATACAACACAAGTGTACTGAGAGGTTCTAGAATCTACCTTCTGTGAAGAACACAACCTGCAACTCTAATGGATTCAATCCACAAATGACACTACTTTTCTCTAAACTAATTTGTATGAACAACAATTAAAAAGACTGAAGCAAGAAGATCGAATGGCTTCCAACAGAAAAGGAAAACTAGCATGGATGCAAGCATGAAAACAAAATGAGCTCTAAACAAAAAATTGACAGACTTAAACAATGGAAATGAGAAGTTGAGGAGCCTTTTTCTTGAAAACAAGTTGGCTATTTATAGATTTTACATTCACCCAAAGGTAACTTCCTATTAGAACTCTTTTACCATTAAACAATGAAGAAACACTATTCCAGGGGACACAAAACATTAATACGAGCCAAGGCGGTGGAGAAAAGCTGGTAAAAGTTGAAAATTACACAAGTCATGATCAAAAGAACATGCTGGAAAATGCGTGAAGGACTACCGCCCTGAGTAGGGCAGCGGTTACAGGACCGCTGCCCTGTCAGGGTGGCGGTTTCGTCACTAAAGGTCAAAACGCTAAGAAAAGAAAGGTAGAGGAATAAAACAAAGCACAAGGAACATGGATAAAGCATTTGGGATGCTAACATATACTTCATGAGCTTCTCTAGATCCGAACACCTTGCGAGGTGACCTGTATCATCATTGGGGCATGTGTGACATCGTTTCGGTGGTACAGTACCCTACAATTTTGGGTACGTACATATTGCCCCCTCAGAGAAGCGTTTTAACCATGAAGAGGCATAAAACGGTGGGTCCGAGTATGGCGGTCCCAAAATGGGAAGTTAGAAATTATACCTAACACGCCCGTGTGTCGAAATTTCGCCATCCGAGTTCCCGCTACCTGCAAAATGGAAAGAGGACTCAAGTGCAGATAGATAAAATAAATCGAAAATAAATGCTAAATTAGTATGAAATGAGGACTTACCATTTGCGCAGGGATAAGAACTTACCTCCGTTGGTGCTCTAAACCTGCGAGAGGGGCATTCAAAATGAGTCAACACACACACACACACACACACACACACACACACACACACACACACACACACACACACACACACACACACACACACACACACTATATATATATATATATATATATAATGGGACCATTTTACTATTCATTTGCGCATGTCGATTTGATAGTTTTTGAGCTCTGGGACCCACGGTGACAGTTTTTCGATGAGAGTATAATCGAAACGTTTGTAGTGAGATAGCGATCATGCCTCCGCGAGCGGAACATCGACCTGCGAGATCTCAGGTTAGTTCTTCTTGTTTTAACGTTTTTGCACTAAAAATGTTAAAATGTTGAAATCTTTGTCTTGGGGGGGGTCATTCTTAGAAATTTCAGTTTTAAATGTGTCTCTTAGGGGGGGCGCCTAATGGGTAGGATTTTGTTTTAGCTAAAACGGTCAAATTTTTATAGTTTTGAGCATTTTAGGGCACGCAACCCATTTTTAAACATGGCACAGGACAGCCGCCATAAGCAGGGCAGCAGTTACAAGACCGTCACCTTTTAAGGCGGCAGTTGTTGAACCGCCGCCCTGCTCAGGGTGGCGGTTCTCTTCAAAATGTTAAAACAACATTGTTTTGAGTTTATTTTTGCATTTTTAGTATTCTCATTTGCTTTAATGATTTTTTTTATTGCAATCTTGATACTAACTTGCTCCTTTTTGCATGTTTTTGTGTGTTTTGCATAAGAAGGAAGAGTACATCAGATGGAGCTGAGAGAGAGAGAGAGAGTGATTGGCTTCCAGCAGTGCTAGATGCACTTTCTCAGGATGAGCAGGATACACTTCAGAGGGTAGGTATACTGAGGATCACACGGGTTCCCCACGTTGCACCTACCAGTCACATACTATGTGACTTATTTTCTTACTGGGATGCAGATCGAAACACCTTCTGATTTCCAGGTGTTAGGGGTGAGTGGACTATCACCCTAGAGGATGTCTACCACATTTTGGGAGTCCTGATTATTGGGAGGAGACTTTCATTTGATACAGTAGTATCTAGAGCTCAGGTGACTCAGTGGGCCACCTATATGGGAGACGCATTTGTCTCCACTGGTTTGAAGAAGGAGGTGAAGGTCCATTCTATTCCTGGCTTGCCCATCCCTCTGATCCATCAGGCCATTATGGGCATCCTTGCTTCGAGATTGATCAGAGACAAGGGAGGGGATACTTTACTCTACTGTTGGGCCCCCCCCATCATCGCACAGATTGAGGCACATGGTCAGATTTATGCCTGGGGAGCCGATATACTTGGGACCACCTATCATGACTTATACAGGGTGGTTTGATTACAGGGACAGTCGCTGAGCCATTTGACCTTAGTTATGAGCTGGGTCTATGAGCACATCATCCCTTATGGGAGAGGCATAGAGGTGGAGGATCCCGGGGCCGTGAGGGTAGCTAGATGGACAGAGATGATGGTGCTTAGAGCACCCCACTAGCCAGTTGCTTCCCTGACTACTGAGGATATGGAGGCCACACCTTATCAAGCCATGGCAGGGTTATGGGGCGAGGAGACCTTTACTTTGATTTCCTGCTCTACTACAGGGAAGCTTGTGGACAAGATGGGGAAGGTAGAGACACACCCCTTTGATCGAGTGCCTCAGCAGTTCGGCCTTGCTTACATTGACATGCTTCCCCCAGTGGTGCCAGTGTTCAGATCAGTTTGGGAGGCTAGGGGAGGTCCTAGAGGCCGGGGTTGGACTATTTTTATTCCTGGTGTCCCTATTGCAGCCAGGAGGGTGGTATGTACTCGAGCGAGAGTCGGTGCTCCTCAGGCACCTTTACTTCAGATTGCCGCCAGTCCTACCCATAGCAGTGATGACCCCATTGATATAGACTCCGAGTCTGAGGAGTTCACAGGGGGAGAGACAGAGGAGGAGACCGAGGACATGGAGGTCAGTGAGTCCGGTGGGGGAGAGGATATTGATCCTAAGTGGCATGACACTCAGGAGATTTTACAAGCCGAGAGGGCAGAGCAGAGCATGGAGAGGGTGACTCTAGTCTCAGAGGACTTCCTTTCTCAGGACCTAGGCGGAGAGGATGAGTCCGTGGCAGGATGCCATGTTGTCCTAGACATGAGAGGAGGACATCAGTCAGCAGCGGTGTCTGTGGTAGGCGTGGATCCCAGAGATCCTTCTTGGAGGCCTAGAGATCTGAGTGAGTTGTCACTCTTCTTTTGATATTTATTTTAGCTAGGAATTGCCTTAGTTGCTACCTCTCTTTTTGTTCATCCTTGGTTTTACCTTTTGATCACTTTTCTAATTTGTTTTTCTCCTTTGCTTGCAGAGACTGCTGATGAGTGGTGAGACTTGATTCGCCAGGTATGTACTGATACCCTGATGCTCCCCATGGAGAAGACTATTGCTGAGCTATTTGTAGATGCAGGGGAGCCTTCAGCAGCTGGTAGGCATACCGATGTTTTTGCCCCTATCTAGCATGTGGCCAAGATGGTGACTTCCCTCCACACCAAGGTAGCTAAGTATAGGGCTGCAGAGCGCTTGATGAGGAGGAGCCGCTCTCATAGTGAGGCTACAGCTACCATTCAGGATCGTGAGCTCCCTCAGTGCACTTATAGCGTTGGCATAGCCGGAGTCCTAGACGTGATCGTGCGCCTTCTGAGGGATCCCATAGGGATTGAGAGGCCACTTGGCTCTTTTTGTAGTGACTCTTGCTAGATTGTTTATATGACCATTCTGTATTTTCTGGGCTCATTGAGTGTTTTGACCATGCCTAGTGCATGATGGAATTATACATAAAACCTGATTATATATCTATCTACATCTCTTTTTGGATCTAGATTTCTTTGTACCTAGAGTTTTGTGATTCATTTTCACATGTATATTAGATGTTTGTAAAAAAAATTTTTTTATATGCTTTTCAGAATGTATGCGATGGAGAACAAAATCACAAATGTTTTCTTTTTTGTATTTCGTGATGCTAATGTATGATGATGTGGACACTATGTGATCTTGAACTTTAGTTTCTATAAGCAATTTTCTGGTACTTCATATTGTTTTGACAAAATGTGATGATGAGCTGGTATGATGAGCAGATGAACTTGCCCCACTCCTAACTCCATGCAACCAGTAAGATGCGAGGGCTCACCACCAAGAGCTAGAAAGGGCACAAGCTATGAGGTGTGTTGAAATGGTAATGATGGGAGATAGATAAAGAGTTGGTGGAACCAAATTAGGATGCTACAAACCTATCTTACTCAAGTGACTCCATAGTTTAGAATGCAACTTGCTTTGTAGTTTATCCAGACTTAGATCCATAGATGGCCACTTGGTTGACAAAATCTAGTTTTCAGGGTTTTGAACTCTCTTGGAATTTTGGACATCTGATTCATTTGTTTTGACTCAAGATTTCAAAAGTTTGTTTGAACTATTTGCTTATGACTTTTAACGTTTTCTGTCAAGTGGACCCCCTACACCTTGCCCCATGCTACTAGTAGGAAGCATGGGCTTATCACCATGGACAAGGCACATGTGAGTAAAGGCATTCCCATTTTTTCCCAACCCTACGTCACTAGTAAGAGATGCATAGCTCATCACCGAAGGTTGGTAGGGCAAGGAAATGTGTAAAAGTAAAATTTTCTATGTTTGATCTATATTTGACTTACTTGAGCAAAATGTCAGTATGTTCTTAT
This sequence comes from Taxus chinensis, assembly GCA_019776745.2. Taxonomy (NCBI): domain Eukaryota; kingdom Viridiplantae; phylum Streptophyta; class Pinopsida; order Cupressales; family Taxaceae; genus Taxus; species Taxus chinensis. The sequence continues at coordinate 231,665,860 of CM034152.1, read as the reverse complement.
TTCCAATGAGATATATACGCGGGATAGATGTGACACCATGAAGCTTCTAGAACAGACCATAGGCAAGAAACCTACCCTAGGAAGAAACCAAAAGTGAGAACAAGCATGCAGGCCTTGGTATGGCTACCGTTAAGACTTTGTCATATCTAGCTTTAATTGATGAAATGATTCTGAAATAGTTGATGATGTTATGAAAATGAAGAAGTATGATTTGAAATCTCCTGCCAATACTATCAGAATTTTTTAATGAATTGCTTAATAATAATTCCCTTGATCACCAAATTTTACGAAACGAGTGAACAAAATGAACCTATCTAAATGAATATGTAATGTAGATATAACTATACAAATAGTGTTGATGCTTCATGCGTAAAATCATTTAAGGTGTAAGGAATTGACTGATTCACTAAATTCCTCACCCTCCAGTGTGCACAAGAGATACGCACCATTACTGTAGTCCTTCATGACTTGATATGGGCCCAACCATTTGGGCTGGAACTTTCTTCCTTCACCGGTTTTCTTATTGATCCAGATGTCTAGTACTAAAACTAGATCTCCTTCATATATTTCTCACTCATAGACCTTTGTTTTATACTGCCGGCATATCCGGTTAGCATAGACTCTATGTCGCTGTTTAGCGTTTAACCTGGCATTGTCTAGGCTTTCTAGTTAGGAGAGGAGTGCCTCTCTATAATATTCTTCATCTAGAATCCCTTATAGTGAGATGCGGAGACTGGGTATTTCAACTTCAAGCCAGAGAATTGCTTTTGCCCCAAATGCCAGTGAGAAAGGAGTTGCTCCTGTTGGTGTTCTTATTGAGGTTTGGTGGGCCCACAAGGCCGAATATAATTTTAAATGCCAATCTCGTTTGTTTTATTTTACCATTTTGAGGAGAGTACCTTTCAACGTTTTGTTTGTCACTTCAGCCTTCCCGTTGGCTTGAGGGAAGTAAAGAGAGGCCGTGTGATGGTTTATTTTGAACTTGCTACATAGCTCACAAACTTCATCATTCTTAAAGGATGTGACATTATCTGAGATAATGATTTATGGGACACTATACCTGCAAATAATTTGGTTCAAAATGAATTTGGCAATCACTAAACCTGGTATAGTGGTGAGAGGCATGGCCTCCACCCATTTGGTAAAATATTCTGTGGCTGTGATTATAATATTATGGCCATCGGTTGATGAGGGAGAGAATTTCCCTATTAAGTCTAGACCCCAAGTGGAGAAGGGCCACAGAGTTGTTATTGGCTGCAGGGATTGTGCTGGCATGTGAATCTCGTGAGAGAATTCTTGACATTTGTGGCACTTACGTACAAATTCCACTACATCATGTTCAAGAGTGGGCCAAAAATAGCCCATCCGATGTATTTTGTGAGCGGTGGCATGACCACCGAAGTGGGCCCTGCATATCCCGCTGTGGGAATCATGAAGGATCCTCTTGGATTCTTCTATGTCAATGCATCTTAGAAGCATGCCGTCGAAGGCTCTACTATAGAGCACTTGGTCTAAAACAACATATTTAGTGGTAATAATGCATAACCACCTTCTTTGTTGTGACGTGGCACTTTTCGGGTATGTATGGTCCATGATAAAATTGATGATATCAGTATACCAGGGACATGTAGAGATGGGGGGTCTGGTTTCGACAAAGAATACACATTCATCGGGAAAGTCTAGATCTACCAGTTTGCCTCCATCTAGTGGATTGTCAGCTAACCAGTCTGTAATGATTTGTCCTTTGACATATTTTTGGTTTACGAATGTTAACTCAAATTCTCCCATTAGGGTTATGAAACGCCCAACCTTCTTAGACAAGGACCCTTGCATGAGGAATGTCTGTAAATGGTCTATCTTCACAATGACCCTTTTTTCTTGATTTAACATGTAATGTCTTAAACATTTTGTGGAAAATATTATGGCAAGGCATTCTCTTTCTGCCTGTGTATAACACGTTTCATAATCGAGTAATGTTTGGCTAATGAAATAGATCGCGCATTCTCGTTTATCATCGTCTTCTTGATCCATCATGTAGGCCAATGAGACATGAGTGGCTCGTGAGTATAGGATCAAAGGGAAATCTGGCTTGGGAGGCATTAGTGTGGGTGGTGATAACAAGAAGCACTTAACTGATTTGAAAGCCTCATTTTAGTCTTCAGTCCAATCGATACTATAATCTTTCTTGAGTAGATTGTTGATTGGATGAATGACAAAGCTTAAATCTAGGATGAACCTTTGGATTGCACCGAGTTTCCCAAGAAATGATCTGATTCCAAACTTGTCTGAAGGTGGGATCATTTCGAGAATAGCCCATATTTTGGCCAGATCGACATCAATCCCTCGTGAAGATATAATGTATCCTAGAAGTTTTCCTCCTATTACACCGAAAATGCACTTCTCTAGGTTTAATGTAACACCGTACTCAATTAGTCGTGAGAGGATGATACGAAGCACCTCCGGGTGATCACAACGCTTCTTGGCCTTGGCCAACAAGTCATCCACATATGATTCCACAATTTTATGGATAAGATCATGGAATATGTATGTCATTACCTACTGATATGTAGCGCCGGCATTCTTAAGACCAAATGGCATGACAACATAACAATAAGTTCCCCAAGGAGTTATAAACATGGTTTTGGCTTGGTCTTGTTCAGATATTTTGATTTGATTATATCCTAAGAACCCATCCATGAGAGACAAAAGCTCAAATCTAGCTGTTGCATCAATGATGATGTCAATGGATGGTAATGGTAAATCATCCTTGGGACAAGTTTTGTTGGTATCCCGAAAATCTATGCAAATGTGTATCTTCCCCTTATTTTTGAGAACGGGGACGATATTAGATACCCATTGTGAATAATCGACTGGTTTGATGAATCCTACTTGGAGAAGTTTTATTACTTCCTCTTTTACCATGAGAGCCACTTTTGGCTTCATTGGTCTTGACTTCTGTTTAATTGGCTTCGTATCTAGTTTAGTGACAAGATTATGTACCATAACTTGTGGTGCAATACCTGTCATTTCTTTATAGTTAAATGCAAAATCCTTTTGATGTTATTTGAGGATTTGGGTGTGTGTTTCTATTTCTTCCAGAGTTAGTGAGGATCCTAACTTCAAAATTCTTGGTCCTTTCTCCGTTCCAATGTTTATGTCAATGGTTTCTTCTATCAAAGAAGTGTTACCTTCTTCAAATTCAGGTGGGGCTGGAGGTAGTTCCAAGCTTTCTCCATTTTATATCTCATAGATATCGAGATCCTTTTGTGGAGGAGACTCTGCCGTGGGATTTCCAAAGTAGGAAGAGGAGTGTGGTATTAGGGAAAGATCAACTATAGGGTGAGCAAGGTGTAGCTCTGCATAGGTGTTTAGATATTCGAGAGTGACTTTATCACTATAAACATGATGTAAGATATGAGATTCATTCTCAGTTGTATGTGTTATCAGAGGGTTTGTTGACATTTTCTTCACCAATGGTTTAGTATGAAGTGATACCTTGAAACTTGTATCTTCCAACTCATTACTTGGGGTAAAACATGAAGCTGAGGTTGCTATTGAATATGTGAGAAGGTTCTGTTCTCATGGGATTGCCTCAATGGATATAAATTCGAATCTTTTGCTTAGATCTAATACCGTTGTTTTATAGAGCTATAAGTTCTCAACTTTAGTCTCATATACTTCAGAGACTTGGTTTGCAACTAACTATGAGTCTCCTAATACTCTGATGTTATTGAAACCGATCCTTTTGGCTATGATGAGGCCAAGGAGGAGAGCTTTGTACTCAACACCGTTGTTTGTACATTCAAAGTTCAACTTAAAAACAAAAGGTAGGATCTTTCCCTTAGGAGAAGTAAAGATCACACCTGCCCCGGCTCCATAGCGACATCTAGCTCCATCAAAATGGAGAGTCCAATAATTACTAGGAAAGATGGATGCTGGGACATTCTTTGCGTTTATTTCTTCTGTTTCGGTTACTTCTACCATGCAAAGTTCCTCTGCCGGAAAAGAACAAACTCCTAGGGTACGTCCCATACCTATGGAATCAAATGGTAGGAAAATTGGTAGATCTTGTTCCAGTAACTCAACAATTTTTGAAGTAGTTCCTAATGACACTATTTCTATAATGTTAGCTTTATCCTTGAGGGCTGGGATGCCCTTGACTAGGTTCGTAATTTATAGTTCTATTGTAGGTATTAATTTTTCTTCTGGTTTTGAGTCAATTGGTTTGTTAAGCTGGTTTGTTGGGAGCTTAAACTCAGAGTGAACACCTGGTCTTTTCTTCAGGTCTGCTAGGTGTATGTCGAATTGTTTTGGGTCACCTTTTGCTATGAATATCTTTCCTAGGTGTAAGAATCTTATTTCCTAGAATAACGTAGAGGGGATTTATTTCATGCAATGTATCCATGGTCGACCGAGCATCATATTATAGTTGGTTTCCCGACCTATGATATAAAACTCAGTGAGGATTGTCCTGGGTCCTAAGGTGACTGGTAATATTATAGTCCTATTTGAAGTAGCTTTAAGGCTATCATAACCTCTTAGCATATTTCTTGTTGTGGAACAATTTGTTTCTCCATATCCTAGCTTTTGAAGGAAAGATAAGGGGACAATGTATACTACTGCCCCATCATCCACCATTGCACATTTAACATAATTATTGTAAACCCACACCTGTAAATGCAAGGCCGGATCTGTCGACACTAAAATTTTCCTCCGTAATTTCTATTTCATTAATGTATGTATTAGGAATAGGATGTTGTTAAGTGTAATTAGTAGTAGTGTCTGATAGAAGATAACGGTGCCATCAGTACGGTGCCGCCAATAATGTGGAGTACGGTAACAGTCAAAGTACAATAGGAATGTTGTAAAAAGTAAATATTTGTCGTAAGTGGTCCGGTAATGCTAAAATGTCAAAGTTTGGGTAATTAGAGAAGTAGGGTCTACATGATTAGGAATTAGAAATATTATATTGGTAATAAAGACAAGGAGTGAGGTCATAAATATTTTGTGTATTTTATTTGTAAAAAGTCTAAAAATGTGGAACCCATGTAAAATGATAAGGTTTATCTTTTCTTAACAGATAAGCTTACATGTACAGATAAGAGTTAAGGTATGGAATATGATTCATCAGAGTGGATTTCTTATCCTATCTTAGAGATAAGATGGATAATCCTGGAAGTTATATAAATAGAGAGGCCACCCCCCTCATTTAGCATAGAAGGAAGTAGTGAGAAATATTGTAGGAAGTGTGCGAAGGAAGCCATCAGTTTAAAGGTGTGTTGAAGAAGCCATTAAGAGGTGTAATTGTAAAGTTTCTCCCATAGTCTTGGTGTAAGGCAAGTGAAGTCAATAACACTTGAAGTACCTCATGGGTGAGATTGTAACAATTTCATGTTAATATTATCATTTACTTTGATATTTCAGATTTGTCATCATTCCGTCTTATTATAGTCGATGGTATTCTTGTGTTATGTTGTTGTTTTATTTCCAAATTACATCCACCAAACTAAAGGCTGTGCATTAGTAAATAATCATAGCACGAGGAGTTCTTGGTGAAGAATTATCATAGTGCCGGATTGGTGATGACATTTTGGTTCCGTTGCCGGGACCATTCCCTGTTGGTGGATTTTCTGGAGAGATATTCCCACTTCGTCAAAAATCAATTGGAGGGTAACCTTGTTTTTACTGTGCATAGTAGTTCCCATGGTAAAGTCATTTTTACCGTGAATAGTAGTTACCATGATAAAGTCATTTTTGCTGTGAATAGTATTTATCACAGTAAAGTCACTTTTTACCGTGAATAGTATTTACCGCAGTAACTTCACTTTTTACCATGAATAGTGTTTACCACAGTAAAGTCAGCTTTTACCGCAGTAAGTCAAGTTTTACCATATTTTACCGTGGTCATTTCTATTTTACTGTAGAAAGGTGTAAAGTCACTTTCTAGTATAGTGATTCTAATTATTTGTGCACATAAGTCTTGTTGATTGTACTTGTGGGTTGGTATTTCACGGCGGTTACTTTTAAAAATGGGAAAGATTCCTGTTTTTTCAGCTCAATCTAATGAAGATGCTTCTTCTTTCATTCAAGAGTTTAAACGATCTTGTATTTGTAATGGCCTCATAAGAAGGGAACAATGGACTGAATTTTTTCCTACCTTTTTGGATGGTTCAGCACTTAGGTGGTTTGAAACACTAGGTGATAATGTGAAAAATTCATGGGATTTATTAATTGAAAGTTTTCTTGAAGAATTTGGTGAACAACAGAAATATGCAGATCTCATGATCAAGATCACAAAGCTATCCGAAGGAGAGAAGGAGAAGATAAGGGATTATCATGCTCGTGTTCTAGAGCTAAGGAGGAAGCTCGATGCCCAGATCCGGAAGGAAGGATTAGCGGATGGGTTGATGAATGGCGTGGATAATCTCCTCTGTAAGCACTTCATTCTTGGGATGAAGCTAGAGATCAGACAACGAGTGAAGTATGACTACCCAGCTACCATTGAACAAGCAAAGGAGATTGCAAGAAGGCAAGAAGAAAGCATGGAAGAGGAGCCCAAAGAAATTGTTGCTAAAGTAGAGCCTACACCAGCACCTTTGGTCCAGAATCCACAACCACTCCCGGTGAGCACAAATATTTCTCCTAGTACATCTACTGAGCATGAAGATCTGCTCAAAAAGATGGGTCAGTTAACTATTAATCTTCTTCAAGGAAAGGAATTTAATTATCAGGGAGGAGATAGAGGTCCAAAAAGAAATATTTCTGAAGTTGTATGTTATGGTTGTTATAAAAAGGGTCATTATAAGTATAATTGTCCAGATAGAGCTTCTACATCTGGTAAAGGAGATAGTGATAAAGGAAAAGCACCTGTGAATTCTTTTGATGTAGTAGATAAGAGGAGAAATAATGAAGTAAATGTGTTTGTAACAAAAAGAAAGAAAGAAAAAGATAATCAAGATGGAAATGATCCTAAGAAGATGAAAGAAGAAACTAGTAAGAAACATAGGAGAAGAAAGTTGGGTGTGTAGGATTTTCTAATTTCACAGGGGCAAGGACCATACTCCATCTTGGAAGATCTATCCAAAAGGCCTGCAAATATTACATATGGTCAACTCTTGGCTATGTCTTCTGAGAAGAGGCGGGAGTTGCGAAGTGGACTCAATGCTCGACGAAGGAAGGAGGTTGAGGTCCCTGTTTTGGAGGTAGAGGCAGATCCTTATGCTCCACAAGCTGAGGTATTATGTAATGGTATTTCAATTCATGATGTCTTAGTTGATGACGGCACTCCAGTTAATGTAATGACCGAGTCTGTAATGAATATGTTGGGTTTAAAAATTGATCGCCCTTCAACACTTATGTTAAGGTCATTAAATAATGGAAAAACTAAACCAGAAGGTGTAGTTTTAAATGTGGCAATATCTGTTATGGGTGTTGTATGTGTGGTAGACTTTCAGGTGATGAAAAATGGTACTGTTACGTACCCAATGCTGCTGGGAAGACCATGGCTAAGGAGAGTTCATGCGAGAAACTACTGGAATGAAGGTTTCATGACACTTGGACGTGGTAGAGAGAGGGTGAAGATAAATGTGATCCCTCGACATCATAAAGCAGAACCTGTGGATTCAAGTGATGAAACTGATGATTGGACATCCTCTGATTACTCTAGTACCACTGAAGTGGACACTGAAGATTAAGAAAGCGAGGTGGATGTTTCAGTCATGGATATCCTTCCAGTCACACCAACTCATGACCCCATAAAATTATCTGAAGAAGAAGTTGATGATCGTCTCCAACAAATAAATATTGGTGATGCTGTGATGGAGAGTGAGAAGGAATACTACCTCCAGCTCTTTTGAAGGTACATACACCTATTCACTTTTGATTACAAGGAACTCCGTCAAGTAAGTTGGGTAGAACATTGTATTGAGCTGGTAGATGGTGCTAAGCCCATAAAGTAAATGCCATATAGAATGAATCCTAATTTTTCCAAGACTGTAAAAGAAGAAATAGATAAGTTGCTTGATGCAGGATTCATATTTGCTGTGGAGAATTCAAAATGGGTTTCTCCCATTGTGATCTCAATAAAAAAGAATGGGAAGCTACGCATTTGTGTTGATTACAGGAAGCTCAATAAGGCAACAAAGAAGGATCATTACCCTCTTCCATTTTCAGATCAAATCTTGGACGAAGTAGCTGGCTAGGAGTTCTATATTTTACTGATGGATATAACGGCTACAACCAAGTTCGTATAGCAGAGAAAGATCAGATGAAGACCACGTTCACCACTCCTACGGGAATGTTTGCTTATAGAGTTATGCCTTTTGGGTTGTGTAATGCTCCAGCAACATTCTAGCGTTTGATGAATAGGGTGTTTGAACCCTACATTAGGACCTTCATCAGAGTATTTCTGGATGATTTTTACTTCTATGGGAGCAAGTTGGACCACCTGCACCTAATGGAGACAACATTTCAAAGGTTAGATGAAGCACAAGCCTCACTAAACCCTACAAAGTGTGTCTTTGGATGTTCTAAAGGTGTTTTGTTAGGGCATGTTGTATCCAGAGATGGTATTGGTACTGATCCTGATAAAGTTTCAAAAATCAAAGATTTACCATTTCCTATGAATAGAAGTAAGTTGAGATCATTTTTAGGCCATGTGGGTTACTATAGAAGGTTCATCAAGAATTTCTCAAAGATTACACAGCCACTAACCCAGTTCTTGAAGAAGGATGTTACTTATGAACCAGGAAATAAGGTGCATGAAGCTTTTGGACAATTGAAGGAAGCCCTGGTGTCTTCACCTGTTTTGAAGAATCCAGATTGGAGCAAGCCATTCATTGTGTACACTGATGCCTCAGATGTTGCAATAGGAAGTACTTTGAGCCAAAAGGATGAAAATGGGAATGAACATTCAATTTACTTTGGGAGCAGACAAATGAGCAGTGCTAAGGTAAATTATACTGTAACTGAAAAAGAGGCTCTGGCTATCATTTTTGCTGTAAATAAGTTTAGAAATTACTTGCTAGGGTAAAAATTTCTAGTAGTAACAGATCATCAGGCTCTAAAATATATTGTAAATAAGCCTAACCCATCAGGGAGGATAGCAAGATGGATAATTTTGCTACAAGAATTTGAATTTGATATTATAGATAGGCCAGGAAAGAAGCATGTCAATGCAAATGCACTCTTTCGAGCCTATGATGGTTTAGGATCATCTTGTGATGATGATGATTCCCCCGATGCGGCATTGTTATCCCTTGACACAATCCCTAGTGAATACATAGATATTTGGAATTATCTGAATGAATTCATGTTTCCTGATGGTGCCAATGCAAAGACTAAGAGAAAGATTACTCAAGCCAGTCGTCCATATTCTATTCTGCATGGAGTATTATTTCGAATAGGACTTGATGGACAGTACAAGAGGGCAGTTGGACGTGATCAAGGGAAGGAACTGCTAGAAGAATACCACAATGGTACATGTGGAGGGCACTTCTCTGGACAACTTACAACAAGAAGGATCTTGGATGCAGGATCACTGGCCCACTCTTTTTAAAGATTGTTATAATTATTGTAAGACATGTGATATTTGTCAAACACATGGTAACCGTAAGACTTCATCAGCTCCATTATGCCCTATTCTTCCACTTGGTCCTTTGAAAAGTGGGGAATAGAAATTGTAGGTCCACTTCCAACTACATCACGCCAAAATAAGTATATTGTAGTTACCACAGATTATTTAACCAAGTGGGTTGAAGCTAGGCCATTGAAAACAACTTCCATGGATGAAGTGGCAAGGTTCATGTATGAACACATTGTCACCATATTTGGTTGCCCATTAGAAATTGTAACAAATCAAGGAAGCCACTTTATTAATGAAGTGGTAGAAGCCCTAGTCAATAAGTTTTCTATTAAGCACAGGAAGGCAACAACATACAAGCCAAGCACAAATGGACAGGTGGAACGAATTTTTTTTGTGTTGTGTCAAATTCTAGCAAAAGATGCAGCCTTGCAGGTACATAAATGGGATAAAAGGATTCATGTAGCATTGTGGGCATATAGGGCAACATCAAAGTCAGCAACAGGATACTCCCCATTTTAGTTGGCCTATGGCATTAATCTAGTTCTTCCTATTGAGTTTGATATTCCCACTATGAGAGTTATGAAAAATGAAAGGATGGATGAAAGTGATTCAGTAAAAGAAAGGTTAGTAAATCTTCATTTGCTGGAGGAAATGAGAGAAATAGCAAAGGATACAAGCCATAAGAAGAAAATGAAGCAGAAGGAATACTTTGATCAAAAGATCCGGTGGTCTCCATTTCATGTGAATGACTTGGTTCTAGTATATGATTCTAGATACAAAAAAGAAGACAGAAAATTTCTTCCAAAATGGATGGGGCCCTACAAAATAGCAGCTATGCATGAAAATGGTACGTACCGACTGGAGGAATTAGATGGCACTCCCATTACGAAATGGGTCAACCATGACAAGTTGAAGATTTTCCAAGCACCAGAATAGTCTACTCCGAGGACGGAGTAGAAGCTAGGAAGGGGGAAGATGTAGACACTAAAATTTTCCTCCGTAATTTCTATTTCATTAATGTATGTATTAGGAATAGGATGTTGTTAAGTGTAATTAGTAGTAGCGTCTGATAGAAGATAACGGCGCCATCAGTACGGTGCCGCCAATAATGTGGAGTACGGTAATAGTCAAAGTACAATAGGAATGTTGTAAAAAGTAAATATTTGTCGTAAGTGGTCCGGTAATGTTAAAATGTCAAAGTTTGGTTAATTAGAGAAGTAGGGTCTACATGATTAGGAATTAGAAATATTATATTGGTAATAAAGACAAGGAGTGAGGTCATAAATATTTTTTGTATTTTATTTGTAAAAAGTCTAAAAATGTGGAACCCATGTAAAATGATAAGGTTTATCTTATCTTAACAGATAAGCTTACATGTACAGATAAGAGTTAAGGTATGGAATATGATTCGTCAGAGTGGATTTCTTATCCCATCTTAGAGATAAGATGGATAAGCCTGGAAGTTCTATAAATAAAGAGGCCACCCCCCTCATTTAGCATAGAAGGAAGTAGTGAGAAATATTGCAGGAAGTGTGTGAAGGAAGCCATCAGTTTAAAGGTGTGTTGAAGAAGCCATTAAGAGGTGTAATTGTAAAGTTTCTCCCATAGTCTTGGTGTAAGGCAAGTGAAGTCAATAACACTTGAAGTACATCATGGGTGAGATTGTAACAATTTCATGTTAATATTATCATTTACTTTGATATTTAAGATTTGTTATCATTCCGTCTTATTATAGTCGATGGTATTCTTGTGTTATGTTGTTGTTTTGTTTCCATATTACATCCACCAAACTAAAGGCTATGCATTAGTAAATAATCATAGCATGAGGAGTTCCCGGTGAAGAATTATCATAGTGCCGGATTGGTGATGAAAGATCACCTCTATATGTAATTTTAGCATTTGTTGGCATTTTGTTTATGTTGAATATAAACTCGGTATCCCTATTTGGCTGCCCTGGAGGGTGGATATCAAAGACTATATGGTTTACTTGTGTTTCAGGAGGTGAAGTGATGTTAATTAAATGACCCAGACCTAGTGCTTCTAAAAGAGAAGCTCTATGGGCAGGAGAATTTTTCAATAAGTCCAAAAAGGAGATGTGAGAGAAGGTCTTTGTTAAGTCATTAATTAAATCATAAGCACCCACTGGTTTTATCAATGTTTTTTAAATGTTATCTGGTTCTAGTGGATAGATTGGATTTGGTTGAGAAGAATATTCTCGTGTTCTTGTTATGGCTTCTACGTGCAGCTCAGTATCTAAGTCCACTAGACCAACTATCTTGGTTCGTGGCTGATTTTCTAATTGTGGTGTGATACGTGGATTTAGTGAAGTTGAGGCTTCATGATCATTATTTCCTATCATTACACCTTTGTTCTTCCCATTTGGATTTAATTTATTATTGCTATTGTGATTTGGAAGTGGATCATTGAAGATCTTAAGAGGTGCGTTTTGAGGGGAAACTGCCCCTGTGAAAGTATTTGGCATCGATGTCATAGAATCTGTTAAGAATATATCTATGAAGATTTTTCTTTACTCTTCTGGCAAACGTTGCATGAACTTATTGTAATCGTGGAAAGTCTTAGTGTCATGGCCTCAAATTTTGTGGAAACCACAATACGAGTTGGTATTATAACTCCTAGGTTGTTGGTTTGGCATTTGTTGTGGTCCAAAATTCTGATTGAACTGTTGACTATTAGGATTAAAGTTTTGCATTTGTTGTCTTTGGTTTTGATATCCAGTTGAGTTTTGACTTGGACCATGTGTCTGGATCTTTCGTTGCTGCTGTTGTTGTTGTTGTCGTTGGGGATGATTAAAATCTACCACGTTGATTATTGGGGTGAAATTGTTGTTTCGTTGGTTGTTAACTGGTGGTGGAATGTTTACAACATTTACTTTTTTAGTTTGGTCAGTCACTCCATCTGTTGTCACTCCACAGTTTTTGTTAAGGATTTTAGGTCCTTGATTGGCATTTGTGTTAGTAGGATAAGTTGTAGTGTTTAGGTTGGGGATGGTTAGCCTCCCATTTGTTCCATATGTCTTGCGAACGCTATCTATTACAACTTGATCTATTCAAAGAGCCATCTCAAGTACTTCATCATAAGTTCTTAGTGGGAACTTCTAGACTTCATCATTTATCTCTCTACTGAGAGAATGAAGGAATAAATCACATAGTTCCATCTAATCCATGTTTGGAGTGCTTGTTGAAGAATAGAGGACTGTACATCATCTTTGAATGAAATGAGCAACAGATTCATTGTGCTCTTGTTTAATATGTAAGAATTCCCTGATTCCTATTCTCAACACTTTTTTCATGTCGAACACCTTGATGAACTTTGAAACGAGTTGTTTAAATGAATGTATTGAGGCTTCAGGTATTCTGTAATACTAATCAAGGGTGATACCCTCTAAAGTTTGGGGGAATATTTTAGCAACAACTCCATCCCAAGGGAGCAGTTCTCAAATGGTTATGGCGTAGGCCTTAATATGTGCATTTGGGTCTCCCTCTCCTTTGTACTTGGGTAGATCGGGGAGAGGTCTTGGGAGCATGATGCTTCATATAGTGAAGTCCAAAGGTTCTTTCAAATATTCTGAATAAGTTCCTATTGCATAGGTTTTGACCATTGATGGTGTTTGCTGAGGGGGTGGAGGTGGAATGGGTTGTTGATATGGCGTAGCATATGTATTTACAGGGGCATAAGGGAATACCTATGGTTGAGTGAATATGCCAGGAGAAGAGAACATATCTCCTTGTGGTGATTTGGAATACATGTTTAAGTATGGAGGAGCATTGCTTAGAAATGGATTGTTTCATACTAAACTAGAAGGTATCATATTTTCCACTGGAGTGGCGTTAGAAAATGCGGTTCTAGTTGGCATTTGTTGTGAATACTGAGGAGGCATGCCCAACATGCCTGTTCCTGTGAGGAGGTCTACTTGGTTAGGATGATGTGGAGGATTGGAATTTCCTGCCTACATGAATTGCAAATTTTGACTTGCTTGAGCAAGTTCCAACCCTCTAACTTTCTCAACTAAGGCTGAGATGACCTCGTTTGGTGAAGACATGTTATTTTGCGTTAGTGGTGTTTTTTGTATGCCTTGAGGTTGTATAGGAATATGGTACCTAGCTATGAATTGATCGGTGCCTTTTCAAGTTTCACCAAGGGCATTTCCTATAGGTAGAGGGATGGGGGTGTTTTCTTAGAATGAGACCTCGGGTTGTGTTTGCAAACCTCCTATAGACAGGTACATATTTTGAGAGCGTTGTTCACTCCTAGCATAACGTGCTAAGTATTTTTCATCTAACAACAGATATGGATATGACTGTCTACTAATTTGTGGTCTAAGCAACACCTAAGGAGATGAACCAAATTCTCCAGTGAGCATCGTATTGTTTGAGCTTGAAGACTCTATTTGTTGCGTGTGAGTGAGCTGATCCAACTCCTCTATTTGGAAAGAAGAACTATATCTAGTCCTTTGAGGTGAATTTTGTGTGGAAAATCAATTAGTTGAATAGTTGTCACCTCATGCTGAGAGCAAGGGTGATGATTGTGTATTTAGTTGATCGTAGTATGCTTCAAGACCTAGGAGAGGCCTGCCATATGCATCGTATCCCGACATATTTGGGGGGTATATGAATACCCGCAGAATAATGGGAAAGAGCAAAGGTGGATAAAATAAAAAGAAGAGTGTGAAAGTGAAACAATTGTTCCTTTTACGTAAGTTCACTAATTTTGTTTGTAAAGCTAATGTGAAGGCTAATGCGGTGGAAAAGATGAAAAGTATACTAATTGGAAGAACAAGTAGAAATAAGACTCCGAACCAGAAGGTAGAAAGTTTCACATTGGGTTCACCAATTTTGTACTATGGAAAAGTGACATACGAGCATGGGAATCTACAAGTGACTCTTCCTCACACCCGACCTCCTGAGGTCATGCCGAGATAACCGGTAGGGATGGAATACATGCAGGATGTAGATAAGCTAGTTAGGTAATCTTATGTCTTCAACACTCAATGGCGGGATCTGTGAATCTAAGGCAAAGAAGGCCCTCCTAACCTAAACCTGAGTGATAGATCATTTGGTGAGGATAACTGCTTGAAGACTCCAATCAAAATTGAGCTCTGTCACGATCTGATCTATGAGTTATGGAATACATGGAAGATAACCTGTGGGTGCTTTGTATATGTCTCCTGACAAGGCCATGAAAATGGAATGGCTAAATATGCAGTGGATCTTTTGGTATTTTATGGATGATTCTCTGGTCTAGTCCATAAATCTTTAGCTTGATTAGCTACTACGTTTAATAATGATAGTTGTGTGATAATGTTTTATGGGAGTGAAGAGGATCTAAACACTAATGTTTGCAAACCAGCGTCAACGTTGGATTGATTTGTAGGTCCGTTGTGTTGTGGGACCTGTGGATCACAACCATAAGTTTGTAGTTTTTGTGGACCTCCTATGGTCATGTGAAGAATCAATTCCTAATTCTGAGTATCTAGTAGTTGTATGGCTTTTTAGCCTCTACGTTTAGAACTAGAAGTTACACGATTTTCTCGAAGTACCTAACAAGTGTTCTGGCAACTTGGATACGTAAGCTAGTATCTATATTAATGAAGAGGTCTCCTGTGTTTGGCTGTGGGACTAGTGGATCACAACCGAATGTTTTCCCTCTTTCAGGTCCTTCTACAGTCATGTGGATATCTATCAAGGAAATCTATAATTTTTCTGATTTGACCAAAACATGTGTGCTTTATCGTCTTCTATGTTTAATCCCCTTAAATGTGAGCTGATTTCTTGTACGTCTGTTGTTGTTCGGAAGACCTGAATTCTAAGATTTTGGTATATGTCAATTATTGCTGCAACATTATTTGGTTGAGGCATGATTGGCTCAAAAACGTATTCCCTGGGCTCCTTACGTTCCATGATTGTCATACAAGATCAATATAAGCCTAATTAAAACAAAATAAATTAACTATACAAGATATATCTACAACATATATATATACTCCTCTATTTTGTATTTTTGATAAGATTTTGAATGGAATTGAAAGAGAAACTAATCTAATACATTCAAAAAATGATAACTAATCTAATAACAAAATTAAACAAACAAGGTAGCCCGGTGTAGCTACTTGCCTGTGTAATTGTGAGTTTTATCCTAAATAACTAGATAACTGATTAACTTAATTGAAAGATTCTCGATCCTACCTCAGAAGTGAGGAATGAATCATAGTTTCTCAGAAACTATCAATCCCCACAGCTTCCCTGGAAATATCGAAAATGAAACTTAACTGAAATGAAATATTTCACTACTTTATTTGATATGTTTTAACTAGAACTTTGACAGATAAAACCTGGAATTTACAGAATAGTGGCGAATCCAGTAGTGTATGACTTTGTCCCCTCAGAATGATCTCCTCATTCCTTTATGTTCACGTGAGTCTAGAAGAGCGTGTATATGCTAGCATCAATAGAAAAAGGTAGTTCGAACAATTGCAGCTTTAGATATAGACAAAATATAATGCGAGTAGGAGATGGATAACGCAAGTGATAGAACTTGGCGTATGCAATTCCTAGCGGGATTTATTGTGGGAATAAAACACAAGTGTACTGAGAGGTTCTAGAATCTACCTTCTGTGAAGATCACAACTTGCAACTCTAATGGATTCAATCCACAAATGACACTACTTTTCTCTAAACTAATTTTTTATGAACAACAATGAACAAGACTGAAGCAAGAAGATCGAATGGCCTCTAAAAGTAAATGAAAAAGTAGTGTGGATGCAAGAATGAAAAAAAAAAAAGCTCTAAACAAGAAATTGACAGACTAAATAATGGAAATGAGAAGTTGAGGGGCCATTTGTTTGAAAACAAACTAGCTATTTATAGAATTCCCATTCACCAAAGGGTAACTTGGAATGGAACTCTTTTACCATTAAAAAATGGAGAAACACTATTCTAGGGGACACAAAACATTAATACGAGCCAAGGCGGTGGAGAAAAGATGGTAAAAGTTGAAAATCACGCAAGTCATGATCAAAAGAACGTGCTAGAAAATGCGTGAAGGACCGCCGCCCTGAGCACGGCGGCGGTTACAGGACCGCCGCCCTGCCAGGGTGACAGTTTCGTTACTAAAGGTCAAAGTGCTACTAAAAATGGGGGTGAGGGATAAAACAAGGCACAAGGAACTTGGATAAAGCATTTGGGATGCTAACATATACTTCGTGAGCTTCTCTAGACCCCAAACACCTTGCGAGGTGACCTGTATCATCATTGGTGCATGTGTGACATCGTTCCGGCAGCATAGTACCCTACAATTTTGGGTACGTACAGTACCTATTAAATGGAAATGAAATGACCATTTTATAATGTGATCCTATGTGAAAGTAATTAATATGTATTCTTGTGTGCTTTATAAAATACTTCGAGAAATCTGAAGAAAACAACAACATCAAAAGGGATTACCTTACGATAAATGTCTGGTGTGGGTTCGTTCTATGTGAGTGTTAGACTTCATAACATAGAAAATTGAAATTTAAAGGATGAGCCTAGTTGTCATACTTGTTGACACCTCCTAGCTTGGAGAAGATAAAATCACCAATTCTGATTATCATTTGAGTATGTTTTCTCATTGACAAAAGAAACAAAACCATCTTATATAGGAATGGTTATGGTTTGACCTCTTTTAAAATGTCACTTAAAAACTATCTGAATGAACCTAATCTAATGATCCTTAGGATGGTTATCCCTTGAGTAATGTGTTAGTATTTTTTTCTTTTACTTCAAAGGGTATTTAAGTAAAGTAGAGATCTAATAAAGGTTAAATTTTGATGTATCTTACTTATAGGTGACTTCATTTTAGTAACCAATATTTTCTTGTAGTTCTAGAGGATTAATAGTACTATTTAATCATGTGTGAAAAATAGTAATTCATGCATGTTGAATCGTGTTTGTAATAATATTTAAATGGTATAGAGTCACTTTTGAGATGTAAGGGATGTGATTTCTATTGCAATTTAATTACATGGTTGCCTTAGAGACTAGGTTTTAATCAAATAAATTAATAATGTAAGTGCTTAGGGTCATGAGGGTAATTAGGAAACTAAAATTTTTATAACCTTGAAAGGTAACTAAACAAGCTTGAGTGAACCGTAAAGTGAGGTGATGTCCCTCTCATTATCTTAAGGGAATCCAAATCAACTTAAATTAAGGCTAATTAATCCTAGTACATGAGTTTTTTGGAGAGTACAAGATGACTCAATTTGGAGAAGTTTATTGAAATATCTCTTTTTTTATTAATGGTAAATAGTTTTGAAGGGACTATACCTTGATTACATATAGGTCCTAAAATTTAGATAAAACATTATTAGGTTCCATAAAAAATGGATCAACATCTAAAATAGGTGTTAAAGCCAACCGTAACCAAAAATTTACTACAAAAGAGCAAACCAGATCGTGCACTGCAACAATGCAGCCAAAAAACATACAAAAGAACAACAACGATGAAGATCAGCATCTATAACAAAGACCTCCTTTACTTCTTGGAAACTCTAGTAAATATAGATTTAACAGTTTTTAGTGAGGTAAAGAGAGCCACCGATTGTCATGTACGTGGGGTCCTTAGCATCCAGCTTTGTTATGGTTTGACTGCTCTCCTTATCCGTTCCCCACAGAGTGTCTGGGATCCCATTAAGCATAGAGATGCTACGAACATGCTATTCAAGGAAATCACTGAGATCATTAAAAATTTCCATGTTGTGTTCATGGCGATCCTTTGTCTCTTCCCAGAAGATTGTCCAAGGAGTTAAGATTTTTGTAGATGTCCTCAACTTGCTTATTGTCAAGATCAATATCATCTTCCATCTTCCTTTTTCCTTTTTTCTTGGCCAAATGCTGCACTTCTTCATTCAGTTTCATCATCTCATTCTCTAAGGCTTCCAACCTTTGAGAAGTATTGTTTCCATCTTTTTTTAAGGCCTCTTCATGGCTATACTGATGTGCAATAGGTTTTGTACAACGTCTAAATCCTTATTGCTGCGAAGGACTCTGCCTAAAACAGGGGTGTCTAATTTGATCTTCTTATGGTTCCTCATTTTAGGCTTGGACATGGTGGACAGGATGTGGGTGGGGGTCGTGGTGGAAGGGATTTGGGTGGGGGTAGTGGTGGTGGGAGAGAGTGGAACATAGTTGGGGGAGGTAGGGATACTGGGGTATTTAGTAACACATAGCTTGTGCAGTAAGAAAATAAGACCTTGATGCAGGGGGGTAGCACGAGTATGCTTCTGAAACTCCAAGATGGACCGTTTGAGGGAGTTCAAAAGATAATGTGGGAAGCAAACTATGATTTTCCTGCGGAAATGGTTAAGGAACACCAGGTGTTTAATAGGAACTATAACATGTCTCCCTTCCAAAGATATGTACCAGACCATCATACGGGTGATTTCATCAAAGGGTGACGGGATAGAACTTACCCTCAAACCTGCAATAGTAAAAAAAATCTCCTTGTTATCAGCAACAAATTTTTTCTCCTCAACCTTCTGTCGATCCTCTTCCTGAAGAAATGGAAGCCTTCTATCTCTAGGCCAGTAGCTTCGGCAATTAGTTCTTCATTAATGGTTATTTTATGCCCTCCATACTCGACTTTTCAGTCCTTCCAATCCATAGCGAATTGGATCAAAATTCTCTAATCGTGCCCTTGAATTCGATCAATGAATTTTGTAATTCCGCCCTGCTTGAGGAGGTTCCACAGCTCCTTGTTGCTCTTCCATTCCGGATCACTACTGGGTTCAACCTGGCAAGGGGCTCCTCCCATTTTTTCCTCTCTAAAATTCTTACCATTCTTGTCCTCGAAACCCTTGTTTAGACTATTGTATGAAATGTGGGTGCCTTTCTTCCTGTCCCAGATATTAAGAATCCCACACACATGTTGGGAGTGATGAAAGTTAATGCGGCCGTAGCTTATTTGATATTTCCCGCATGGGTGATCTTTTATCTCCTCTAAAGGCCACTCCAAATAATCATTATCCTTACTCCATACTTGAGTGCCCATAAATTTCCACTTGAATGCTGCTTTGTACCTTCTCAGGGATGTGATTAACATTATCCCAAATAATTAGATTATTATTTATGCCATAATTGGCCAATTCATCAGCAACCTTATTTCCTTCCTGATATGTGTGCTTGATTTGGATATTTTTTTTAATGTTTGACAAATGCTTATAGATTCCATGATGAAATCCTTGATATTCCAGCTTGGAGGCGAAGACTGATTTAAATGATTAATGATGTTTAATGAGTCTCCTTCCATAATAATATTTTGAATGTTATGTGTTTGAGCAATTCTAAGCCCCCAAAGAGCAGCCAAGGCTTAAGCATAATGGTTAGTTTGTATCCCCATTTTACCAGCATAGGCAGCAATCATACTACCTCTATGATCTTGAATCACTCCTCCCCCTGCAGCAATCCTAGGATTTCCCTTGGAAGCCCCATCAAAGTTTAACTTGTGCCAGTTGAGATCAGGAGGGTTCCAATGTATCAAAGACCTGTCAATGTTGGAACAGATGTTATTCTAAATATTATCAACTCCAATCTTCCAGTTGGAAAAAATATGTTCTTCATTTTCAGGATAATTCTTGTTCTTGGGAGGTTTGAATCTTTTGATGTTCTCTTTGACAACATTAGTAATCTTAACAAAGCTGAACTTGCACTGCTGTCTAATGTTTCTAAAAATGACATCATTTCTATCTTTCCAAATCCTCCAAATAATATGGGGCATTACCAGTTTCCAGAGTCTTCTCACAACATAGTGTTTAAAAGGAGGATTCCATTGGGTCCAAAACTGGATGAAGTCCTTTAGCACAACCCAGGAGACATTGAAATTAGAAAAGGCAATACTCCAGATTTTAGTGGCATACTCAAAATGAACTAACAGGTGTCTGATATCCTCAAATTATTTTTTATAGAGATGGCATCTATTTGGCATTATGAAACCTTTTCTTATCAGGTTGTCATTGGTGAGAATTCTTCCCCTTAGAGCAAGCCAAAAGAAAAATTGATTTTTGGTGTGAGCTCAGCCATCCAAATCCTACTCTAGTTGAACTCGCTCTGAACAATTTCAAAGAAAGAATTATATCTAGATTTAATAGAGTAATATCCATCAATAGAGTTGTTCCAGACTTATTCCTCCTGAACATCTAGTTTAATTAAGGGGATAAGTTTCAAATGCTCTTGCAAAGAGGACATCATGTGGTTCAAATCTTCCCTGTC
Source organism: Taxus chinensis (assembly GCA_019776745.2). Lineage (NCBI taxonomy): Eukaryota > Viridiplantae > Streptophyta > Pinopsida > Cupressales > Taxaceae > Taxus > Taxus chinensis. The sequence goes on along the minus strand of CM034152.1, from coordinate 231,645,016 downwards.
CATAGTGAGTTTTTTCCATTTCTTCTTGCTGCCATCCATGTCAATGTAATCCATGATTCTAGTACCATAATTACGTTCAAGGTTGTCTCTAACTGCTCCAAATATGTCAATAAGACTGAATTTAGACCAGTTATCCCCCCAAAAGTTTATATCTCTACCATTCCGCACTTTCCATTTGCTTCCATGTTTGATGAAATTCTTGATCTACACTAAATTATTCCAAAAAATGGATCCATAAGGAAGGTTCTCTTCCTGAAGAAAGGAAATGGTTGCTTGTTGATTAAGATATTTGGCCTTAATTAGTTCAATCCAAGGTTGTTTCTCCAAGAGCATTCTCCAGCCCGTTTTTGCAATTAGAGCCTCATTCATTTTTTTGATGTCTTTTATACCCAGGCCCCCAATTCTTTTGGGAGTGCAAACTTGGTCCCAAGCTACCAAGTGGTATTTGAATTTATCCTCCATTCCCTGCCATAGAAAGTTCTTCTGAATCCTTTCAATTTTTTCTCTGAAAGCAAAAGGGATATTATATAGTGACATGATATATATAGGGAGATTCTGAAGAGTACTTTTTATGAGCAGACACTTACTAACACTCAATAGAATGGCTCCTTTCCAACCAGCCATTTTCTTTTGAAATCTTTCCACCAGGTCATTCCAGACTTTTGTTGATACTTTTTTCATACCAAGGGGGAGCCCCAAATAAGTAGTGGGGAGTGAATTGATTTTACAACCCAAAATTTTAGCAATTTTAAGTTGTCTTTCCTCAGGGGTGTTAAAAAAGAAAATAGAGCTTTTATCAAAATTAATGTCTTTCCCAGAAGCAAATTCATTTAATTTCATAATAGACTTTGTTACCTTAGCTTCAAGGATTGAATCCATTAATAGAAGGATTGTATCATCCGTGAATTGCTGATGAGAAGCTACTTGGTTAGCGGAACTGGGCTTAAATCCTTTCAGAAGACCATCTATGACTGCTTTATCAATTGTTTTGCTGAGACTGCCTACCATAAGAATGAATAGCAGAGGGGATATGGGGTCCCCTTTCCTTAGTCCTCTACTGCTAGTAAAGAATCCCACTGGCTCTCCATTTACCACCATTAAGAATTTGGTCGTAGTGATGCATGCCTTGATAATTTTTCTGAATTTAGTTAGAAAACTAAATTTTGTCAAAACCTTGTCCAGGAAGGCCCAGGAGACTTTATCAAAGGCTTTATTCATATCAAGTTTAAGGACCATGTTTTCTTTTTTGTTATTATCCATAGAGTGAATAGTCTCATGGACCATAATCAGTCCATCCTAAATAATCCTGCCTTTAATGAAACCACTCTGCTATTTTGATATTAAATCATTCATAATGAACTAGAGTCTGGTAGCAATGATCTTGGTAAAAATTCTATAAATAAAATTCACCAGACTAATTGGTCTGAAGTCTTTGAAATCCTTAGCATCCATTTTTTTTGGAGCAAGCACAATGTGGGTGTTGTTCATCTCTTTCAAAAGATCCCCAGTTCTATAGAATTCATTCATCGCTCTGAGAAGATCATCCGAACATATTTTCCAAAACTTCTAAAAAAAGTTGACATAGAAACCATCCGAGGCCGGAGCCTTATCCCCTCCAAGAGTAAACAAAATTTTTTGAAGTTCCTCTAATGTGAAAACTTTAGTGATTTCTTTAAATCTCTGCTCTTAAATTTTGTCTTGGGGGATAGCCTCCAACATGAAAGAGATTTCCTCATCATTAATGATATTTTTCTCATTAAGCAATTTTTCATAAAATTTGAGAGCTTCCTCTTTAATGCTCCTTGGGTATTTTATAACAGTGCCATTTCCTTTAGCAACTTCCATTATCCTATTGTAGGCTCTATGCTTCAGGGTGGTCATATGGAAGAATTTTGTATTTCTATCTCCTTCTTTCAGCCAAATAGCCCTGGATTTGAGTCTCCATAGGGATTCTTCTCTGCTACATACTGTATGTAGCTTTGAAAGAATACTTTTTTCCACTGATTGATCTTCAATAGATCTCCCTGTTGAATTAATCTTGATTTCCAAATCTTAGAGCTTTTGCTTTAATTCCTTTTTTTGCTCAAACACATTCCAAAAAACCTCTTTGTTCCATATCTTAACTCGTTTTTTGACATTTTTAAGTTTTTGAATAAGTCTAAACAGAGCAGTGCCCCACCATCCCAAATCCACCATTCATTAATCCTGTCATGGATATCATCATGATCCATCCACATCTTTTCCAATTTGAAGGAATTTCTGGTGGGCTTAGTCCAATTGAATAGTTTTAAAGCAATCGGATTGTGGTCCGACCCAATTCTAGGTAGAGAGGTAAGATGGAAGTCTTGACTAAGAATCCAGCTAGCAGAGAAAAGAGCACTATCCAGTATAACTTGAATTAAGTCTTTCCCCAACATTTTGTTAGTCCAGGTAAATTGATTTCCATAAAGATCCACATCCATGAGATTAAGGTCAACAACAAAATCAGCAAATTCATCAATACCTATGGAAAAACTTAGGTTTCCTCCTTGTTTTTCTCCTGGGTTGAGAGGAGAATTGAATTCCCCCATAAATAATCTAGTTGGCAGTATTATGTTGACTTCTGAAAGTCTTAAGATCAGTCCATAGTTTTCGTCTCCCAATAACCATATTAGGTGCATATATATTAGAAAGGATCAAATCACAATTATTCTCAATAACGTGAAAATTAATAGCAAGATGGTTATTGGTTTTAGTAAGAATCATACCAGTATACTGTATTTTATCCCATAAAGTAGCCAAGCCTCCTGAAGCACCCTGAGAATCCACCGTAACCACGTCGGAGTTTTCCCAGAAATTATTTTTAATAATTTCAAGAACCTTAGTGTTCATCTTAGTTTCCTGCAGAAGAAAAATGCTAGGTCTACTAGACTCCCATAACTCCTTAATTATTCTTTGTTTAGAGTTTCCATTCAGCCCTATAATGTTCCATGAAATGATCTTCATTTATAAGATATAGGTGTTGGGATTTCCTGATGGTTCAATTTCCATTGAGTGCCATCTGCAATGTCTTCTTCTATTCTCTTTGATATGAGAGTATTTTTTTAGGGTCTTCCTCTTTTAGAGCTTCTACCAAAGTATACTATTCTTTTAGTAGATGATCTAGTGGTTTTGAATGTTGAAGTTTCCCAGTTGTCAATTTTCTTTTTTTTTTTTCATGATAGAGTGAATCTGGGATCTTTTCAAATCCTTTCGTTCTCTTATTTTTCTTAGAAATGACCTCTATAAATCCAGTATTTAGCTTCGAGTCTTCCTCATAAAGGATATTTTTTGTGACAGGCGTTACTTCCCCCTCCCCTTTCTCTCCTTGTTTATTGACAAGCTGTAGATTTGCTGATTTGATGCTAGATATGGGGTTTTCACTTTTAGGTGAAGATTTACTGTTTTCCCTCAGAGAACTTTTTTGTAATGCATCTTTTGGTTCCATGTTTTCTTTCTCCTCCTCCAAATTTTCCTCAATGATGAACAGAGGATTCATTTGATCAATCTCAGTTACTTTAGTTTCATTCTAAGTTTCCACAAACTTAGCTAGCTCTTTAGAAAGAATATTTACTTTTACTGTTCCCTTTTTCTCGTCAACCTCCAAAACCACCTTTACTGGGTTTTTCATATCTAAATCTTCTTTTGTGGTTGTGGGTACTCCTAGTGAAGCTGTCGCTGGAGTTTTCGATCACCAGAGCTTCCTATAGACCAGAGGTTTTCTGATTGGAGTTTTGAACCCCTTTTTTCCCTTCTTCTTGTGGTTCCACTCAGGTTGGTTAAGGGATTTTTCTTCCCTCTGGCTATGTTCAGGTTCCATTTCTATCATCCTAGCTTCATGTGCCTGAGCTGAATCTCCTTCAAGTTTTTTTTTTGCTTTTTGTATCCTCTTGAGAGATCTCCTTATTAGGGCATTTTCTGGTGAAATGCCCTATACGCATTTATTACATCGTAAATGAAAGGTTTCATATTTGATCTTTTGGTGCCAAATGTCATACTTATATTAGAAAATAATATGTTCTGGTAACTCCTACTCCATTTTAGAAGAAATACAGATTCTAGCAAAAGCTAGTATGGATCTATTTCTCGTAGGTCCATCAAGCCCAATCGGAGCACCGAGGGATTTAGAAATATTTAACAGGATCTCATCATCCCAAAATTGGAGAGGTAGTCCTTGGAGTCTACACCAGACTGGAATGGTGTTTATATTCTCGATGTTCAGATCAAACCCAGGATACCATCTTTTCAAAAAAAAGTCCCATATTACCTAGACACCACAGGCCTCCTAGAAGCACTGATTCCAAATCAATCTGTTGATTAAATTTTTCCAGAAAAAAACCCCTTGACATGATGGTAATGCTTAGATCCCCTTTTGGTTTCCACTTTCTAAAAGCCCATTTTCTAATAACATCAATGTTAGGTCTGGAGCCTAAAAACTTACCAACGAGGGAAAGATTCACTTTGTCCAAAGCCCTATGCAAGCAACCATCTGGCACCTTAAGACAGGTAACCCCTTCCTTTTCCTTCTCCCACGTGAACTGCACCTTTTCTAGAGAATGCGGACCCACATTTCTAGTGGGGTTTTGAAGAATCTTATTCCAGGCTAAAGGTGTGGATCCCAATGTGAAAGCTTTCTCTGCTTGCAGCTTATCAACCATCTGATTTAAGTAAGAAAGTAGCCCTTTCACAACCATGATAGGTCTAGAACGCATAAATTATGTAGCCAATACAAAAAAAACAACAATGACTATCCCTCCATCGCTCACTTCCTCCATTGGAAAATACACAATTAAAACATGACTCTAACCATGTTGATGTTGTGTTGGATAGAATATATAATTGATATGTGTTCAGTTAATGAAATATCTCTTATAGGTTCAGTTGTAGATGAGATTCACATTTAGATCCAACTTTCAAAGTTTTTTCTTGATTATGACATTAAGATTCAAATGTGGATGAAATTTTTAATAAAATTTATAATTTAAATTGTACCCATGAGGTGCTGGTTTGAAAAATAAGTAAAACTTGGAGGTTTTGTTAGATAGAGGTGTTTGAACACTCAAAAATTGATTTTTCGTTGGACGTAGAGTCCTTGAGTGTTAATACGAGTAAATTAAAACCCATGAAATTTTTTAATGCTATTGGTGTTCAAAACCTATAGTCAATTTTTCTATCAAAATGGTGTCCCTAAGATGTTGACTATTTGAGTAAAACAAAATATTAAGTCCATTCCCTTTAAACCAATGTTACCTCTTTTCATTTGATTAATGATGGGATGAATTTCTCCATGCATGTTTAATATTTGGGGAGAACATGATTTCTTATTTGGAAGAAAAATGATGCATAAGTGTTAAATTAACTCTAACCATGTCTTCAATAATAACATCTACAAATTTTTTTTCTATCCATCCTTAGACATGTTTTTTTCCCATTGTTAACTTCTTTTGAATTTCCTCCATTTTATAATGGAAGTTAAATAAAAATGTCAAGTAAATATGATTTTAGGTGAAACAAAAACTCTAGTTTGAGATCGAGAGCTAGGAGACTTTAACATGTGCATTAAAATATTTTTGTCAAACATTGAGTTATGGAAATTATACTATTCAAGAAAATAACCCAATCAAGTGTACTTGTTATAAGTTAAATCTGAAATGAAATAAATAATATATAGTGTCGTGAATTAGAATATATGCTTACATGATAAATGATATCGAGACCTATAAGGTTAAACAAGGGAAATTAAATGGTAGTTAAGATGAAACAATCTTAAATTAAGTGTTAAATGAAATGTAGTCTAGAGAAAAGGAGAATGTATGCTTACATGTTACATTCTCTTCAAACCATTAAGGTTAAATAATGAAATATGATTATAGTAAATATTTATCCATAAAAATGTGGTGTTGTGGGAATTACCTATCCGTGATGTTCATATTATTGTTGGGTCATTATTTTGTACTTGTTTGTTTATAAAAGTGTGGCATTGAATTGCATCTTTTGTCATCATGTTGAATGAGTGGGTTCATGTTTGTAAAAATAGATCATGCGATGTGGAGTTCGATGACTAAGCCCATTTGTTGTCTTGTAACAAGAAATGAAAGTCAACAAAAATTATCCTCGTTTATTTGGTCTTATGTTTTGGTCTGTCGAATGTGGGCGCTACATAAAGAGATAAGAAATACACATATAAGAGAAAAAGTCTACAAAAATGGAATCATAAAATACATCAAATAAAATTTCATCTGTTAGTTACAAAAGAGGCCAAAAGGAACCAACAAGAAACAAAAGAGTGACATGCACACAAACAAGATTGAGAAAAGACGAAAAATGCCATAAACTAGGGAAACCTAAGTTTCACACTCACTACTAAAAAATGCATCACCCACATACATGAAAAAAACCATATAAGAAAGTGAGAGAGTATAGTAGTATACAATATCTGAGGTGATCATACATCAATAAATACTAGGCATGTCCCAAAAACATGTTTAAGCCACAATATTTTTAATAAATAACATCTAGCACAATATAGAACAAACTCATAATGGCAAAGTGAAAAACAACATGTAATGAAACAATATCACCCGATAATGTATATGATTCCCCCAATACACCAACACTAATTAGAAAGGGACTAGGGAAAAAAATATCATCATATGTAATGCCTCTACAATGGTTGATATCCTTGATCACTTCTGTGATTGAAGTTGCAAATGTTGATAGGTGATTCTTATTTGAAGATGGTGTACTCTTTTGAACTAAGTAATAATGTTTGTTGTAGATGATATGTTTTTCTTCTAAAATTGGATACAATCATGACATGACAATTCTGAATTTATAATGAATTATTCCATATACTCTTTGTGATGAACTTTTTAATGTATTTTGCATGTGGATGAAGGAAATAATTTAAGTCTAATTCGTTCATTTCCTATTTTGCAATATTGAGCTTGTGCTTCAGTCTATTTGATTTCAAAATGCAGGAATAACCATACCTTGGATCAATTGCAGTGATCCAAGGCATGTCATTGGTTTTACGATGTTTTGATCATTTGATCAAGTTGGTTAGAATGTTTGATTTCTGAACTTAGGCTTGCTTTGGGATCACAGTGGCATCCGATAGCATCTTTAGCATACACCCATTTAAGTGATCAAATAATGTCGTTTTGATACATTGTAAAAGGTAATGTACTTTGATTAGTTTATTGGGACCTAAATAATCTAAGTTCCTTTAAGTTTTTAATCGTAACTTAATTCTTAGAAGAGGTAATCCTAAGTCATTAACACTAATTTATCCTAAGCTAAATTGAATTACTCCTAAGGTCCTAAGCTTTGGTTTATAAATTAATACTATAGAAATCTAACCTAAGGGCATCAAACTAACCAAAGGGGAAATTAGGTTGGCTTGGATGGAAAAGTTTTGGATGCTAGTGAAACCATTCCAAAGGCATTTTGAAGGTTTAAATGTTCAATTTAATATTCTGTTGCTACTAATTTTTCCCAAGGCATGAAGGTAGTGGAAAGTGTTGAGTTGTTAACTTTTCTAATTTCATTCGATTGAAGTTTTTAATTATTAGTTCTAACTAACGGTGAGTTGGCATTGGCAGGAGTTTTGGGGGGGGGGACATTGGCATTCCTATCGGTATTAATGAGCCTCGAATTAAGCAAAAACTGCTTGGGTAATAGAAGAATGGGTTGGAGGAAAATGGAATGGTTTTTTTTTATAGTGCATTAGGATTTTTGGAGCTCTTTGGGTCTGCGTGTAGTATTTCCATTTTTCAAACTTTCAGTTCAATTCTGTTGCATGTTAAAATTTTCCATTGCATGGTGGAAATAATGGAAAACATTTGTTGTGGAAACTATAAGAAGAAAAAGGGGGGAGGTTGCATAGGCTTTGTTTGATGTTTTCATGGGAAATATTTCAATGGAAACTTTTCTTGAAGGTTTGAAGCAAAGAAGAGAAGTTCGGAGCACTACCGGGCATGATAGGCTCTATCTCTATAAGATCTCTTTCTTTTATTTAAATGTTTTCATAAAAAGAACTCTGCTCTTTATGAAAAATTCTCTGAGAATAATTTCTTATGTGTTGTTTACTTCTTCTTACTTCTATGAAGTTTCTTATGGATATGGTTTCTTGTGGATAAAAGTGATACAATGGTATGAGGTTGTTATTCATGATTTTTGGTTTGTCTATTATTGGAAAAATAATTGTGTTTGCAATATATATCAAACTACGAATGATTGACATGGGAATATTGTGTTATATTATCTCTTATAGATAAATCTCCTTGTATTTGAATTTTTTTGGCGTGAAATGAATGCTTAGGGTTGTGGAGATAGTCTTTTTTTAGGATTGTGGTAATGACCCAGGTTGTCGTTAAAATGGTTATGGACAAACATTATTTGGGTTGAATTTTTATAAAGCTTGTATGGGATTTTTGTATTGGTTTGATGGACACTCATTTTGGCTTATATTTTTAACTAATATTTTTGTTGTTTTTATGCAAGTCTATTCTCGACCCATACTGGCTACTCTCGATTGAGGTATTTTGAGCACTGTAAGTGCATAATATGGAAGTTTTTGATGGAGTTTTATGTATCTATCATTTTAAGTTATGTTTTCTTGTTTATTACCCTTCATGGGTGGATCTATTTTGGAAGTATGAACTGGTAAATTTATCTCTCTCTCTCTCTTGTTGGTTGTGTTTACTTTGCATGATTACCCTTTTTGGGCCGGCTTGAGATTTAGACTTTGTTTAGTATTGCTTTCTCCAGGTCATCGTAATATACTTTGAAATGATTTTCTTTGTTTCATTTGTTAAATGGTCTCTTGAAGAACTGTTACTCTTCAAAGCGTCGTGATTGGGATATATTGGGTTTATATTTGCTCATGTTCAACCTTGAAGATTATTGTGATCCGGGTCATCAATGTTTATAAGAGACATTTTACGTGGTGACTGTTGCATTTTTTAATTGAATGTTTAATCCCTACAAATGTCTCATTGAGACTGATCTTGTATTTTTGGTTGGTTTGAAATACTTAAGTGGTAACTATTGCTCTTATTGAGAATTCATTTTGAGTGTGAATGGAACCTATGTGTTACAGTGATCATTATTAAAGGAAAATTTTATTCTTTAAACACGAATACTGATATTTTCAAGTAAGACTGTACATTATGATTTTGTTCCTTGGAACTATTCAGTTTTCATTATCGTGAAGTTATTGGTAAGGGTTTCTTGTGCATTCGACTGTAGCTTGATCATTTGAATTGCATGTTTGTGTTTTAAATCTCTTTTTCCCATCTTGGTTCAATTGATATGATTTGAAAAAATAGGTTTTGGAAACCATTTTATTTTGTTAAGTCAGACCTTTCTAAATTCTTGTCTTGTGTTGATTCATTTTTTTTCATTAACTAGAGTAACCTCCTGTAGGAATGTATAGTGAGTAAACCTGGTTCCTGTTGAGTTATCTCTATTTTGTTGGCATCCTTTTATGGATGGTAACAGAGATTTGGTTAGATGAACGATGGTGGTAACATCATGTTAATGTCAATTAATTCATAATTGTTCCTAAATAACTTTTAGATTGATTGATAAGGAATTGGCTATGATTTAGTAGAAATCTGGCTTGGTGAACTAAACTGAAAAGAATGAGGACATATCATGAATTTTAATTAATTCTCTTCTTATAGTTGGTTACAGTTTGAAATGTTATCATGTTGAAATGACTATCATTACTGTGACATAGATGGAATTAAATTTTGTTGGATTATTTAACATATTTTATGGACAATTGATTCTTAAATAGATTTAGTGATGTCTTCTCAATTTCTGACATCGTGGCTTTTTGGGCGGTTTATTTTATTGTTCCTATTTTGAGTACTTGGAACATTTTCTTAGTTAGATACAAGCATATTGTTTTAATGTTATAGTGCTTTTGCATATGGACTTCGTGAAAAGTGAAAGGAGAAAGACTTATAAAAGTTACATTTGTTTTATAAATGAAGTCATTTTCTCCATTCAGAAGCTTTAAGTATTGCAATTATCTTGAAATGAACTTGTTGGAGAAACTATGAGGATGTATTAGATTGGTTTTGTATTCATCAAAGAAATTTCTTATAAACTTATGGAATACTTATTACGTTTGGAGTGTAGTGAACTCTCTTTTGATAAATGAATTGTTGTGTGAAAGTTGTTGATTTATAATTTATATTCTTAAATATTAACATGCATGGCTTAATGGATTCTAGGGTATAGAATAATGCTTGGATAAGGAACAATATATATTTCTGACTCAATTGATTTTGTGGTAATGATATAACTATGATGATTATGATTTATTGACACTTATTTGGAAAGGATAAAAGGGATAGTTATATATAGTTAAATGTGACATTATTATTAAGAATATACTCTTTATGTTTTCATATTTCATGAATAGTACAATAGTCCTTACTTAGGATGAAAAATATACTTCCTTTTTATCATTAAATCTGAATTAAGTATGTTTTCCTTAATGATGTGATTAAGTATAATCATCATTGATGATTGGTTGTATGCTCTACTTTATGAAAATGATAAATGGAAATTGGAAAGCATAAAATAATTAGTAAGATGGATATAAATATTATGATATCACTAAGTCTAATTAATAAGCTTTCAATCAAGATTGTTTACATTGTTAAACAATAGTAAAGAAACTTAATTATCTTTGTTATTTGATATTGAAATAAGATTTATTGATAAAACGAAAAAATAGATTAAGATTAAAATGTTCATATACTTGAACACATATTTTATCTTCATACCTTCAGCTGGTGTAAAAGTACATTTCTAATCCTTTATTGGGATCAATTGTACTTAGAGGACCCTTAGGTGCGTTGTTTAATGATTAATTTAAATAATATAATAATTTGAAGTTTAATAATCTAAAGTTTCTTAAGTATGTTATTTTTTTTTAAAGACCTTAGTAGGTTGTTGTAATATAGGGGCTGTAACAGAGTAACCTCATAATGATGGAAGTTATTACGAGGATATTGTGATGTAGCCAACTATGCTTCAACACCCTACTTAGTTTGATTAACACAATTGACATAAGTGGAAATTAGGTTCATAGTTCCACTCTAAACAAAGATTAAAAAATGGACTAGTGTAGTGGTCGACTCATGTTGACTTCGGGTAACTTAACACACCCAATTGACATGATTCAATTGAGTATGTCTACTTATCCTTAGTCATCACGAGTAGACTTAAACACTAGTGTATGTGGGATGCCCCTATTTAGTGTGAAACTTTGACTAGGGTTGGTTGACAAAACTTAAGGAAGAGAAATCTTGATAATTGTTTGAGTGGGGTGAATGACATATTCCTTTCAACAAGTATTTTGTCTTGGAATATAAACCTGTTTAAAAATTTGGCCAAATTATCGTAAACTATTGGTTGCGTTGTCTTATGTCACCTAGTCTATGAATGCGGGATTTCAGATGAATATCAATAACAAATATTTAGATAATCTTCTTAGATAGAAAACTTGAGTAACCCTTAATAGGTAAATGAACCAAAGTATACATAGTATACACATGAGCAAGTTAAACATGAGAGATTGGTTTAATTCCGAGTCATGAAATGAGAGATCAGTGTTTCACCGAGTCATTACAGTTGCATATGGTTTTTTTTTTATGAGATAGACTAGAAATGAAATGCATGTTATGAATTGTATGAATTTAGAATAGAGAACATTATGTAAAAAAATAAATTCCCTTGTTTCTAAGTTATAAAAAGTGGATGTTACATCATATAGAGTCTTGTCTATCTTATACCATGTTTTAATAGCTTGTGAAATCCATGTTTGTAAATAGTATAGAGAATATGATATCTATAAAACCATGTATGAAGCAACATATGTAAAGTAAAAAACTTAAAAATCAATTCATATGCTAGTCCTAATTTTGTATTTAAATAATATTTGAATATCCTTATACTTATTAGCTTATTTTAATGTTTTGGTATTTTTAAAATATTTATATTTTCATAGTAATCACTACATTTTAGTAAGAGTGTGAAGACTAGAACCTATAGGTATGGGAAGCATGGGCCTCAATATTGTAGCATGTATGATAGGAACTGGAGGTACTTCTTAAAGTAAATGCGTGAAAACATGCATAAGAGATTTAATGTATATGGTAGGGGACATAGGAGGATGATTGTATGTGTGTGTGTGTGTGTGTGTGTGTGTGTGTGAGAGAGAGAGAGAGAGAGAGAGAGAGAGAGAGAGAGAGAGAGAGAGAGAGAGAGAGAGAGATTGTAAATTTGTTATGAATAGGCTCACAATTCATTGGTGTAGAAGCTAGTGTGCTGGAAAAATAACTAGTAGGGAAAGGATCCTTATAAAAAATAACCTAACTTGTAACAATTTACATACAAAACATGTCAATGATGTTTTGAAAAATAATACATATAGTAATTGTAGTGCTTGCCTTGGGACAACGGAAACAAACCAGAAAAACTAAAAATTTTGGGATATAATTTTAAAAAAAAGTGACCTATAATTATTAATGCTCTACTTAACCCCTTCCATTAATATTTAATTCATAATACTTATTAATTTCTCTGAAAATGCATAAAACCCTAGTTCGAATAAATTTAAAACCGCAAAGTTTACTAAATCTTAACAACCCTTTTCAACCTAGTTAGTCTCCCCTTTTAATTTATTTTTCAATCCCACAAAAAGGCACATGACTTTAAGTGTGTAGGAATAAACAAGAGCCTTTAGATCTAATCTAGTCAAATCAAATCTGGCCCTTGATTTCAAATTTACCCTAATGTTGCCATAACTTTCTCTATGTTTCTCCTTTCCTCTTATATTCTTCTCTCATTTTGTTTTGTATTGTTTTATTATGTGTAGGTGGAAGAAAGGTAATGGAGGCTTGATCCTCATGGATTGGGAGAGTGTTATCCAATCCAACCAAGCCAATATGGAAATGTATATGTATTATTATTATTATTATTATTTATTTGTATAACAGAGGGGGCCGCATTTTTTTTTTTTGTATATTGGTTAGTGAGAAAAATTGGAGACGCTTGGGGTATAAGGGTCTGCGCGGCTAGGGAGAAAGGCATAGGTCACGTGAAGGGGGAGAGGAAACCGTGGGGAGGGAAGGGAAGCGTAGGAGGGAAGTAGGGACAGGTGTGGGGAGAGGGCGGAACAGGCCGGAGGGGGACAACGGCGTAGGGTTTTAGGAGGTGAAGGGTGGTGCGTGCGTGGAGAGGGGCAAGCTGCAGTAGCAACAAGGGCAACCGGGGGTAGAGGTGACGGTGGAGGGTTGCATACAGGTTGGGGGAGGGGGGTGACTCTCCCCCAAATCAATTTCTTTTATTTTATTTTATTTTATTTATGATTTAAAATGTATATAATATAAAGTATAATATATATTTTATATTGTATATCTTCATATTACAATATATATAATATTATATATATAATTTATATTCCAAAAAGTATCTGTTTCATTACACACATATAAATATGCAAAAATTACTTCAAGTAATATAATAATTAAACTAAGACTATATATATATTTCTTTTTTTTTTAAACTCTGAATATGGTTAATTTCTTTTGTACACAATGATAATTAGTGCTGATTGCAACAAGAAAAAAAAGTAACAGGTTTTAAATTTTATTATATGATGCAAAATTAACTTAAAACTCTCTACTATTCACATTAACAGATTATCTATTTTGTGGTAAAGGGAAGCACAACTATTTCAATGAAAATACTAAACAAAAACCATTGAATTCTACATGGAAAGGAATTCAAAACTATTCACACTCCATTTAATAATGATTCAAAAAGAAAGAGAACAATTATTGTCATTTCCAAGAAAACACTAAATGATTAATTCAGATTTATATATTTTTCTTTTTATACAAATAAGACTTTCAACAACGTAATGATATATATATATATATATATATATATTCAAATATAATAACTAAATAAACATCTCAGATTTTTTTTTTTTTTAAAACAAGAGGGATATTCAACATGAAGTGTGTATATATGTTCTCAAGTAGGACATATTTCCAATCTATACGTTTTTATTTTCACCAGGGAGAATAAAATCAAAATTTCATATTAAAGAAAACCAACTAATAAAATATTTCTTCTTTTAAGATTTGAAGTTCACATATACAACCATACACAATACATAACTACTCAAGTTTATTACAAGACTTCTTGCAAGCTTGAAGAGAGAGTTTTTCTCAAGAAAGCCTACACTAGTTTAAAAGAATTTTATAAATATAAAAAGGAGGTTTTACAACAATGAAGCTTCCACTAAACCATTTTTTTAAGAGGCAAGAGATAATGTAAACAATAGAGTGAAGAAGATAAAGAGCTCTAACCAACAACCCACTTCCATCTTTAGATCCCAATGGACATGCCTTCAAGAAAAAACTACAAGGAGAAGAAGCTCGTGTACCACCCAACCATAGGCATCATTACATGCCTTTCCAAAAGTTGGGATGAATGCTAGCCTCCCCCAAGCCCATGGGAAAGAGGACAAATAACAACAACTTGCACAAGAAAGAGGGTGAACAAACAATGATCCATCCATATGAAGCACAAGACAAGTATAAACAAGACTCCAAATTTTACAAGATGAAAAAGAGGGAATCCCAAATTCTACCTCTAAAACAAATGGGGAAGAGAGGAGAGAAGTTCTCCAAAATTGTAACCAACAATAGTTGCATTAAAACAAGATCTTCATGCCCTCCTTATTTCTCCTAATTCATTCAAGCCCTCCTTATTTCTCCTCCCTTTCACCAAATCCTTCTTGGAATGATTTTCAAACCCCAAAGGGGTTTCCTTACCAAGAATGGGGAAGGAGGTTCAATCCAAATGAACCAACTTCCCCGCCTCAAACCAATTTAAGGGGAATAACCAAATCCTACAAGGCTTGCCCATCAAGCCTATGAGGATTGAAAGGGAAAAAATCCCTCTCTCTTCCCCAACAAACACAAGAATCCATCATGCCATATGATGGAGGGAGAAAAAACAAGTAACAATAAACAAAAATCCTCATGCAACAACCACATTTCCAAGTAAACAATCTAACAACAAGCATGAATATAACACATACAATAAAGCTTGAGAGCCTACCTCAAGGAAATCTCTCCAAAAAGCTTTCCAACTTCAATCTTCTCCATTTCCTGACCCAAGCAACCTTCTAGCTACAAATCACACAAGCATCCAAGAGAAATCCCCCAAAAAGAAGTTCTCTTCTTTTCCCATGAAGGGAAATTTGAAGAGAAGCAAGCAAAAATCCTCCCAAATGAGGGGGTGACATGTGTCACCCCTCTCTTCCTTCAAGGTAAAGATGCCAAAACAAAAAAGAGAAAGGGTAAAATGCCTTTTAGCCCTCTTCTCCCAAATTACCTAAATTGATAACAAAACAATCTTTGTGCAAATTTTAACAAGCACACTAATCCATACCTCTTACATAGATGTGACCAAACAAGAGGCAAAAAGGGAGGGAAAACTCCCTCTAGCCTTGGAAATAATCCCCCCTACCTATTAGGTAGGGTCCAAGGGCTCATTTTTATGTTAAGGGAACTCCTAAACTAAAAAGGGGTCCCTAAAAATGTCCAAAATAACCCAATTTCGGGTTTGATAAAATTAGGCACAAGGTTAGAAGGTGTGGGGACCACCCAAGGGTTCACATGTGACCCTAAACCCCCTAGGTTAATTACATCATTAATCTAATTCAAAACTTAATGGAAGTGGGGTCATAAATTCTCCAAAACAAGTTTACAACACAAACTAAACACCCTAAGCAAAATTAATAATTACAAGACATATTACATTACAAATGAGGGTCACCCATGGTTCCCAAAACAATAATTCTAACGCTAAGGCCTCAAGCAATAAACATGGTTAGGGCTTAGCCCATGGGCTACTTGTGAAAAGTTGCGTAGCTAGCTTGAGTCCCACGTTCTCCTGTGACCTATCACCTACACACTCATTGCACACATTAAACGCACCTGTCTGATAAAATATAAATCAACTACCATATAAGATATCAATGAATTCTAGACTAACATTTCATCTTTTTGGAATCGAAAGTGCGACAAAGTGCACAATCATACATAATTCACCATAAGTTAGTCACAATGATAAAATGACATGTATCCATAGAATCCCAACATGCAAAAAACTTAGCATCCATTAATATAACTACGTTCCAAAACAACATCATATCAATTAGTATCCATGACATCATAAAATAATGCAAACAACATAGTAATCAAGCTAAATCGGCGCTATATGCTTAAATGTCCATACATGCCTAATTAGATCAAATCTCCTAATGTAATGTTCAAAACGTATCAAGTCTCTATCAGGACATGTCTATGAGTAAATGAGCAACAAGTAACTGAGCTATAAAAAAAGTGGACAGTACATCCCCCTCTACTAAAATTAGACTTCCTCCTGCAAGTCACTGAAAGAGATAGGGATATCTAGCCCTCAAAGGTGTCACATCCTCCCAGGTAGCTACTATCTCATCATACCGGTCCTAGTACACTCTAACCTGGTCCAAGTCTTGACCTCAAAGGGCCAACCTCCTGTGCTCCAGTATGTGTACGGGCTCCAGTATACATTGTCCTCCATCCTTTACTTGTAATCCTGACCAATCCAAAACATGAAAGACATCAGGTACATACCTACATAGTATAGAAACATAAAATACATCATGGGCCCGCGCAAGGCGTGGTGGAAAAGCTAGGTGATAGGAAACTAGACTGATGACCTCTAAAATAGCAAAAGGACCCACAAAACGACGTGAAAGCTTAGAACACTTTCCATAATGGATTAGACTCTTATGCAGACAAACTATCAAGAACACTTTATCACCCATTGAGAAGTGATGATCAATCCTCTTAGTGTCTATGTATGCCTTTTGGCGTGCTCTAGCCTACTCAAGACGTTGTATAATCAGAACAACCTATTGCTCTAAATCCTGTAAATAAGTTGGTCCCAGAATAATCTTGTCATCTAGTTTGTACCAACTCAAAGGTGTCCTACAAGGTCGTCCATACAAATCCTAGTAAGAAGCCATACCAATGGAACTATGATAGCTGTTGTTGTAGGAAAACTCAACTAAATGTAAATAATATTCCCACTTCTTCTACTGGTCCATCACATACATCCTCAACATGTCCTCCAACACCTGATTAACTCTCTGTCTGTCCATCTGTCTCTAGATGATAAGCTGAACTGAAATTAATCCAAGTACCCAGAGCAGTCTGAAAGGAAGTCTAGAAAACTAAAGTGTAGATGGTATCCCTGTCATTGATGATGGTCTTCAGAATCCCATGCAACCTAACAATGTCCTCCATAAATACTCTGGCGATGCCCTGTGCATTATACGTGACCTTGGTTGGTGAAAAGTGCACAACCTTGGTCAATTTATCCACGGTGACCATAATGGAATCATGACGATAAGAAGACATAGGGAGTCCGACTATGAAATCCATGGAGATCACATCCCACTTCCACTCAGGAATATCATGAGGATGTAAGAGTCCTGCAGGATGAGAATGCTCTGCCTTGACCCTCTGACACTCAAGCCAACGTGCAACAAAATATGCTATGTCTCCTCAAAGACCTAGCCAATAATATAACTCCCTTAGATCAGCGTGCATCTTCTTCATTCCTGGGTGTGCTGCATATGGGGCTTGATGAGCCTCTATAAGGATGAAGCTACATAGATCACCAGCCTTAGGCATGTAGATGCACCTATAGAACCAAAGTAAACCATCTGTCTCTAAAACACACCCAGAATATCTACCCTCTAATGAACCCTGAGACTCCAACATCTATCTAGCTCCCTCATAAAACCTGTCCTCTAGAAGGTGCTCAAGAATCCCGCCTCTCAAATCTAACTGAAGTGTCAAAGAGCAAGGACATGTCATCATCTACTAAGTGCATCTACAACAACATTTTCCTTTCCTTTGATATACTGCACCTCCATGTCATATTCACATAGGAACTCCATCCAACGTCGTTGACGAGCATTGAGGTTTAGCTGAGAGAAGATGTGCTATAAGCTACAATGATCTA